>VXBO01005454.1:120403-170569 GCA_013400135.1 Rhinoptilus africanus | reverse complement strand
TTTTTTTTTTTTTTTAACAGATGGAGGGCTGGTGCCTTATTCCATTCTGTCACCCCATCTGGACGCCTTAAATGTGATACTAAGGGAAGCATGGGGTGAGCCCACCAAAAGCTCAGTTCAAGTTGAGATACAGCGAGAATGGAAAGAAAATAGACTGATACCTACCTTGTGTCATGGCAAATTAAAGGCATTTAAGGCTGCCATAGGGGAATGTGGAGAAGAAATCAGCACTGACTTCTGAAATAACGACGGCAGAACGTAACTATGCAGCACTGGAGCGCACTGCAAGCTCTCAGAGAAGTACAGATGCTTCATCGGTGACACCTAATTGAAAATAAACATTTTTGTCAGTCAGTTTATGTGGCACTCTGCAAAGCAGCAAACCACAAGTCTAAACATCACAGGAATCACTTTCTGCTTGCTGTTCCTCCCGAGATCTCACCTGGCTGGGTTTGCCACAGGAAAACCTTCTTTGGGGAATTCAGAGAATGTGTTTTACTCTCACTGCAAAATTAACTATTTTGCTCTTTTGCTGCTTTTTGTTATAATCAGGGCTTCAAAAGTTTTTTGGTGAAACACCCTGATGCTTTAATACAGCGATGGCATTTTTTTAACTCAGAGCAGTAGATTCAGTTAACGCTTTTTAAGGGATGAAGGACAACTAAAATAATTTAGTCTGAGCTACTATCTGTTTAACGTAGGGCAAAGGATTGAACCCAGTAATTCCTAAAGGAGAATATCTTTTCCTTACTATGAAAAGTCAGTAGTGTTGTGGTATGATTAGAACAAGTATTGTACCAGTGCATCCTGAGTCCTTTGTCTGCAAATGCTCTGCAGAGGCAACTAAAGGTCTTCTCATTTCACATTAGCATATTCAGCAGCGCTATAAAATAATCAATAGCAAATGGGTTTATTGGGATCATTCAGAGCTTACTCTGGTCATTTACATATATGGACTTCAAAGTTCCCTTGAACTGCAGGACAGTGAGGCATAACCTTATCAACGGTGGGGTGCTTTCATTTAAAGTTGATGCTCCCCATCCAATAAGCAAGAGCTTCAGTCCCCAGTTACCTTTAACCTCATACTTTCAACCTAGGGAGTCCTGACATTAAGAAACTTGGGGGAAGAAACAAGGACGGCAGGATAACACAAAGGCAAATGATTAACAAATATTAAGAATTTATCCCTATCCCTTCCTGGTGTCTGTATCCCTCTGTAGATATGAAAAAGCAATGTAATTCCCTTCCCTCCTAGCAAAGGATGTTAGGTCAGTCACCATGGACAAAACCGCATCATAATAATGTCATTTCAATCAAAGCTTTGACAGACAATGCCAAATCCAATGACCAAAGCTTTGTAAAAGTATGAACAGGTTTCTGCTCAATGAATCTCTGCACAGACCCCCCCCTAATCATATTTGAGAATATTATTTACCATATGAATGAAAATAAAAGAAGAAAGGGAAAAAAAAATAAAATTGATCCAGACCAAATATATTTTTGTGTTTTCTTTGACAAAGATAAAACCCCTGCATTTTGTTCGGATTGAAACAAATCATTTTCGTAACTTTTTTTTTTTTTTTAAAGAAAGCAGAGAAAATGCAAGTCTAAATTGTTACAAAACTGCTGATGCCAACTTTCTCCATTTTCACCTCCAACTTTTATTCCCAAATTGCAATGCTTAGGTAGATCACTTGGAACGGAACAGCCCTGTTTTCAGTCTCCCAGGACAGCACCCCAGCCCTGAAGCAATAAAGTTATTTGAGGTATGAATCTCTCCTATTGACACTCTTCCACTTTGGGAAATAAGCATTTCCTAGATCAAAGACTGAAACTTGAGTAGATATCCTAAACACAAGACTGCACAATTACTTTATATAAAATATATCTAGCTCAAAAGTTCCAATGTGATCTCAGCTTCAAAATGCACTCTTGCCGGGGAGTTATGTGCTTTTCTGACACACGGGAAGGGCTTGATTTAAATCCCTGTCGTCAGTTCCTCTGTGACAGACCAAAGGACAGCACTTCCACCAAGAGCCAGTTTTTCAGGAAATAATAAAGGAACATGCATCAGTGTATGTGCTGCAACTTCTGTGCAGCTGAGAACACGGAAAGGCGGGTTTGAACATGAAACCTCTGTTCTCTACCACTACCTCGGGCACACAGCATGAGGCTGTCCAGCCGGCACGGAAACACCCAAATCCCCAATCCCTGCTGGAACCAGGAGGGAAGGGCACCTGCCAGCATTACAAAGTGTAAATCTTCAGAAACGTGTTTTTGTCGGTAAGGCGTGTTTCTGCCTCGTTTCCTCTAATGGACATTTCTCTCATTCACTGGACAGTTTTACTGGTGTTCTCCTGGATGTAACCAAAGCCGGCTGTCTGCTTTGAGATAAAACCTGCAACGGTGCTGAGATCAGCACAAAACCTGGGGGGAAGGAAGCATTTTAAAGCCCTTTACCAGAGATCTCAGTAGGTCTCAAAGACTCAGTCTGCAGCTCCTCCAAAGGAGTCAGGCTGGGGGGATCTGTTTGAAGGCTCCAATAAGGTAACGAACCTGTTTCCTTAATGATCTGTCCTTTCTCATCTGCGGAGGGAAAGCAAGTCAAGTGTGTCCTTATACACTACTTTAGCAAAATAGATGTGCAGTACACACTTCATTACAACCACCATGGGGATTAAAAGTAACTTGAGCAAATGGCCCCAACTCCTCGTAATTATCTTTTGAAGACACTCGAAGACAAAAGAAAAAAAAAAACCAAAACCCTGAACTAGCTCAAGGACGGCAGAGTTTGCCGAGGGACCGATGAGCAGCAGCACAGGCGGTGGGCTCAGCGCTTCCCCCCTCCTGAGCCTGGCTCTCCCACACAGTGTCCCGGGCTGGTGGGCTCCATGAGACAGGGACCCCACAGAGGTCCTCAGGGAAGGAGCCCGTCCATGGATGTGCACAGGAGGAGGCTGAAAGGCGCTCGGCTTTGTGTCTGAGCAATGCTGCCCTCCTATGGCATGTCGCCCAGCCCGCGCACTTCTGCACTGACACCCCCGGGTCTCAAATTCCTCAACAGGCCCCAAACCCCACCCAAAAGGCAAAAGGTGGGGGTACGCAGTGATCAATCGGCTACTCTTTCTGGCTTGGGGCCTCTGAAGCACATTCCCAGATGGCTGATCCAGCTGGCAGAGCCCCACACAGCCCTGCCCAGCCGTCAGGCCCTGCTTCCCTCTGAAGTCTCCTGGCTGCGTCGCTCATTCCCCTGTTAAACCCTTTCAGAAGTAATGCAACAAGAAGATGAGACGTTTAACTGAGAACACAAATATTCATTTAAAAACAAGCCTTCAAATCACGACAAGCACAGATCCACCAGGAATTGTACTGCACTGTCCGGGGGGACCACAGCCCAGCCCGGCGCCTTAGCCCAACCCAGTACTTCTGAGGGAAGAGCAAGACCTAACTTGCCTAAAGATTGTTTTTCTTTTTAAAACAGTTCCTAGCTCCTTCCTTATCTACTTGCTGGCAAAGTTCCTCTTCTTCGTTGCCACAGAGCGGCTGCGGCGTTGTCTCAGCAGACCCTGCCCACAGCACGTCTCCACAGCCTTGGGCGGGTGCCCATCAGGACAACGCTCAGCCCCCATGGCCCCCTTTGGGGTTTCCTCCGCTTACTAAAACCTCTCTCCGCTACACCCCCAATCTCCACCCAAGTCAGCCAAGACCTGTTGTTCATTGGTGGGGCCTGAACACGTGCTTAAATTAATTTGTTAAATTAATACAGCACTTGGTTGACCTGACATATGGCACAGAAGGCTAAGGGTCAGCGAGTAGTTCAGCAGCAGCAGAGCTGCCCGCGCCTGGAACTACTTCATGTGGACAAAGGCTGATGGCTACGTTCTTCTCAATGCTCTTGGTGGAGAAGGACATTTGAACTGGGTACACCTCATGGGTTTACACGCAGCTGCAGAAGATAGATGTATAAGGAAAAGAAATTATTAATTGGGGCGATTCAGCATGGCAGGAAAAATGGAAATCCATGGGCTCCGCTCAGATCCAGTCAGTGCCCTGGGTGATAACCGCCTATTTTTTTGCACTTGGTGAAGCTGGTTGCAGAAGGCACTCAGATACATGGAGCCACTTTTAGCTAACAGGGAATACTCTTCTGCTTCTCCCTCAAGTCCCCCAAATACCTGTGAAATCATTTCTCCAGCACAGAAATAGATCTGTCTTAAGCCACGCCAAGCCACATTCAGAGCTCTGCAGTCCTGAGGCCAACCTGTAGCTTTTATATAATAAAAAGTAACTGACTCTGTGTTTACCACGTGCCTTCTCAGATGCTTCTCACATCTGGATTGTTTCCAGCGTACATATATAGTTTATATATGTTTATAACTTTATAAAGTTTTAAAAGCTTTGGCAGTCTCTCCAGCAGAGCTGTGATGTAGGTCTAGTGTGTGTTTATGGGGCCTGAGCTGAGTCTCAAAATACTGGGAAGCTTCAAGCACCTTTATGGACTTGCAGGTGGAGCTAAGCAGAAGCTGTAACCCAAGTGAAGAGGATTCCTTCTGTGTGTAAAAACCAAAGTTTTCCTAGAACAACAAATTCCTGACTGAGCCTCACTGTAATCACTTAAATCACCAGATCCGGGGCAGTGCAATCCTCCCTGCAGAGCCGCACGGCTGTCTGAATGGACACCCAGGCTGTCACCTCCCAGTGCCACCCCAGGTCTCCCAAGCCCCCTCTGCAGCCCACACTGCTTTGCACATGACGATAAGCCTGAGTTTCAGGTCTGTCCCACCCTCCAGCGTGCCTCATGTGCCACGGTCATGGTCCTCCTTTGCCAGGCAGGAGGGCTCTTTGCATGACTTAACCCAGGCCTTGCTGTGCCTGAATTGTGGCAGACTCCACCGGGCAGTGGGAGAAGGTTGCGTCAGCAAGTGCTTGTCTGCTCTTGGATGCAGAACTTACCTTTAGTCTCAGGCTTTAGTCCCATATCTCATCCCCAGTCTTCCCTGGGCTCCTTCTCAGTGGGACCTCCTGCTCCCACCCTGGCTCTGTCCCAGAGCAAAGACATACATAGTGATACACTCCACTGTGAATATCCAGCAATTGGATCTTAGAAGTCCATTTTGGAAAAAAACTCACTTTGCATGATTGTACACTAGCCCCTATAGAGGCTACCACATACAGCAATATTGTGGCCCTACTGGTTTTACCACCCCACTAAGACATGCTCTTGAAACCTGATAAATAGCTTTTGATGATAGGCCATAGTTGGCTTCAAGCAGGCAATCCAACAAGCAGTGGAGATTTTGCATATAAAGCTATTAAAACACAAGGAAACTTGAAGGGTCAGCCACTTTCCTTGCTGCTATAGCAAGCAGTGAGAAGATAAAGGCAGAACCCATATCTGTAATGAGCTAATTACACTTAATACAAAAGAGTGTGGGATGTCTACTCAGAGAGGCTGTATTCAACACTGATGGATCTAGGAATGCTGGACACTGTAGTTTGCATTCCTTACAATACCTGAGCATCTGTTTCAAACCATTTCCTGACCATCTAATTTCCCCCTTGAAATTTCAGAAGATGCGGGCACCAGTTTTGTCTCCCCTCACTCCCCTCAGAAACTGAAGCACAGCTATTTTTACTAGCATTACAAAACACCTTCCGTTTAACCAAAACTTGTATAAACAACGGAAGACTTTTGCTGCTTTTATACATTAATGCTGAGCATTGCTATTTCCCTTTTTGAGACAACCCCCACTATGAATATATCGTTTGAATTCATCCCACAAACTGATGAACTGATTGCAAGCATAGAATTACTAGAAAACTGTCACATTGCAAATAATTATTTCAAAAGGTAAATATACCTGGTCTTTTATTAATGATGTACTAGCAGCTCCCTATACCTATAGGTATCCTTTTGAAAAGACCAGATCCTCCAAATGCAAAGAAAATATATACCGATTCACTTTCCTCACTTGTACGAAGCGGAAGGTTTCAGAAATGTAATGGGAGAGACTGTGCTAACTGTTGCCAATACTAAGGCAATCAGAATTTGCTTTTGCACAGGGTTCCTCATCTATAAAGTGCAAAGAACTTCTCAGAAGCAGGCTATGAGTTTTCCCTGTTTCTTAAAGAGAGGTAAGAAAGGCTCCAAAATGAATCCTCTCTCAGCTACAGAAACGCGCTGAACCCAGCAGTATGCTGACTCCTGGCACCCTGCTGTAAGCGTTAGGAAGCTTTCCTCAGATAAAGACGCAGAAGTGTGCTAACTTCTGCCCTCCGTAACACCATCAGAGTCCTAGCATTATGATTAAGGTGTCGACAAAACCTCGCCAGTCAACCATCTCGTGTCTGCCCAGGTAATTACATTTTAACTGTTAAAGGGCTTTGGGAAATCAGCAGCCACGTGAATGCTTCATTGCTGCAGTACATGCGTTTGCCATCCTACGGTGATTAATGTAATTCCCAGCCCAGGAGAGGCCAGGTGATGAGTTCAGTACGACCCCTGGTATTTAAAAGCAACTGACCAAGAGAAATATTTGAGAACATACTCATGCTCCTCTTCATTTGTGACAGATAAATAGGGTTTAGAGAAGAACCTATGGAACTTCCACTACAGATGGCTCCTTAGGTTTGGCTGAATGGAGTGAGGCTGGTTTACTCCACAAGGCCTCCACAGGACATTAACGTTGTACCTAAATAATTTAGCTGAACAGTGAATCAAGAACAAATGCTTTTCAGGAGTGGTATGAAGGACCAGGAGAGGAAGTGACAGTTGCTGGCTGGGGATTCTATATGCAGTTTAGCACCTGACTTAGCAGGTGATGCTGAGCAAGCTGAACAGTGTTTCTCCTCCCCTGTTTCCCCAGTCTTTAAAAGGAAGAGGGTACCTAGTTCTCAGATATGAGCTCCTCCTACTGAGGCTGAAAGGCTCAATGCTTGTAGAATAGTTTGGGATCTTTGGAAGAAAGATGTACAAAATCATTATTGATCCCAAATGTTTTGTATACTCTGTTGCCGCACTCAATAAAACAATCAAATATAGAACATGTTTCTGCAAAGCCAGCATGTAGAAAATTCTCTATTGTCTCTTTCTACTTTATCAAGCAGCACATGGAAATCTTTAAAGTCCCTTGTCAATACTATTTAAAACGTCAAGACTGATTTTACACTCCACATTCTTTGTAATTTCTCCTTCTCTCAAACAGGTAGTATACTTGTGGGAAGAATGCCTTCCCTTCATAATTACAACACACAAGGCTTCAGACATGCACATCTCAGGTGAAGGCCTAAACTTTTGAAGGCTCTTATTATCCTTCCAACACAAAGATACTTTCCTGGGGGCCCCTGCTTTGGCATGAAAGGCTGTGTATCTTGTTTCCTTTCAATATTACAATTAAAGATAACGTCAGGACCACCTCATAGACTTACTTGCCATCCATTTCATGAACAATCAAATCCACCTGTTGTATAAGCGTAGCTTTATCGTAGTACAAGAGCCCATACAGGGTGGCCTAGGAGCAAACTGGTTCCAACTTGGCCCTTCAATCATTCAGCTTCCACTGCATGTCTCTCACAGTCAAAGGGCCAGCTCGTGCATCTTGACAGCCCTGGAAATTATTCTAAATTAGTTCATCGTATTCAAACCCAACACTTCTTCTGATTACAAAGTTAATAGCTTGAAATGGACATTCTAGAATTAACCTTGTGACCTGCTTAATGGGGGACAAGAAGAGCAGCAAAGTGTGCCACAAGCACCAGGCTGAGCATAACAATGCCTAGTGATGTTGGAGGCTCCGCTGCCAGAAGCAGTGCTGGAAAACTTAGGTTTTTGTAGGTTTTTCATTTCTTCTTTTGACCTGCAAAAGTTTGCTTTCCATAATTGGCTTTCATATGCTAGGAAAATATCAGTGATGAGGCACAATAATGCAGCTTGATCAGATACTTGGCTAATTCTCCACTGGCTGAAGGAAGAGTTTCTGAGAAAGGAGTGTAGGACTCTTAGGTCAGGACAGGTATTCAGCGCTGCCCAACAACCACTTTTGGCCAGTGTCTGAATGATTTACATCCAGCCCAGTAAGAGATGACATTAAGTTATTAAGGGCCAGGAAAAAATAATTATTTCTTAGGTAAAAAGGGGCTTTAAAATTTCCTTATGAAAACAAACAAACAACAAAAAATCAACCTCTGTTTTAACAAAAGGGTTGTACACTCATCAGGTTAAGCAAGCTCACCGCAGGCTCAACTGAGCAACAATAGTGGCATGGCAAAGGGGGCAGGAACACAAAACTAGGGAGCACAGAAGGGAACAGGGCTGCGCTACTGACCCCGCGTACCCATTAGAGCGGCTTAGCCGTAACGTGAATCTACTCTCTGACTGATATCCAGCCTATCTATAGAAACGTGCGAGACAGGAATCAACCGACTGAGTCTCATTCCCCAAGTATAAGAGTTGACAGGTCTGAATGTGGGTTTTAAATGCCTGAACAAGGAAGGCAATAGATTCTGGTGATGAAAACTTTTTGCAGAACAAAAAAATTCCAACCAGAATCCACACTGTGCAAAGCATTAAGGATGCCTTTTTATCGTTAGAAATTATTTTACAGTTAACTGAATAACATCTCTGAAAATAAAGCTTCTTTTTATTCTCTCTCCTTGGATTTGCAATGGGAAGGATTTAAAGAACTATATTTGATCCATTAGGTTGAGGAACTCACAGTACTGTACATTGTTTTAGTGTACTAAATTTAGTTGACTTCTGTCTCTTTCAATTACCCTTCTAAAAAGGACAGGTGAAAAATAATGTCTCTCTTTATATCATTTGGTTTGCTGTTGATTAATTCTTCTCTTCTAGTGCTTGCTTATGTTTTGTAGGGTAGGGAGGACAGAACAGCTTAAGCGAGGAAAAAAGCCTTAATAAAAAGCTGTTTTTCTGAATTTGAGCCTGTAGAGTCTTCCCTTTCATACTCATATCTCATCAATAAAGTGTCAGGATTGTTGATAAGGACACAAAAGACAGATGGAGAATGGACTGAACCTTAACTTTGGTAAAATAGGCCAAATGTAACAAGTCCTGAAAACACAAAAATTAATTTCTAAGCATGTTATCCTCATCGTTAATGTGAAGCAAAACCAAGTACAAGTTTCACATAATTAACCCACTGATGTCCATTTTTGCCACAGCAGAGAACTGTAGAAGAATAGCATGCCCTAATTCTTAAAAGAACTGTGCTCCACATCAGAGGGACTCTTAGACATTTCAGAAATAGTTCAATTCCATTTGGTGCCACTTATGTGTATGCCCTCTGCAAGCTATGTACTACTCTTAACACCCCTCAACCTCTCAAAAGGAGGTAGAAAGTAGGCATGAATTCTGGGGCAGGCCTTGAACTCAGCTTCTTCTTTGCAAAGGATACAACAGTGAGAGGCAAAGTGTTTCTGACTGTGATGTCCTCCAACCATCAAATGGTAATCAAAAACTTTGATGAGAAGGAAGCAAAAAGATGAATGCATTTTAGTGATCTGTTTAAATTTCCAAAATAGTTATTGCTGAACTTGACTCCTCTCAAAAACCTTGTTCTGAAAACAGAAAGAAGCAGCAATGATTTGCCCTGAGATTCTGCAGAGTCTGAATGATCAATCGAAGTTTTATTCCCCCACCTTGTTTCAGTGCTCACAATGGGCTGATACTCCACAAAGCCCAAAAAACCCACAGGCTTCTGGCGAAGAAGGAAATGCTCCATTCAGAAATTCACTAATTCTTTCCAACCTTCCTATTAGAAATGTTAGAAAAGTCTATCTTACTATATTTGATAGTGCTTCATTAATTACCAGGATTAATCTACGACTAAAATCTAATGCAGAAAATTTGGCAGCGATCATGTATATTTCACCGATTCCTCCAGAGAAACACAAAGCAAGAAATCCCAGATCTTGTAATAAGACCTGGAAGAACTTATGACTGGATTGAAAAACCTTCTGCTGCATTCTACAACACTGCTGGTGACAGTAAAGCGAGTAGTGGACCGGAATCAAAGGCAGAGGTGATAATTAGCAAGCCTACATAGAACTGTTGGGAGTTGTGACATCCTGGAGACAGGTATCAGAAATCACTCTTTCTCATCCATCCACCAGATGTTCCCTACCCTTTCTTTTGTCTTCTTCAGGCATCGGGATGTCACCAGGAAGTGGGGGAGAACAGATCACATCTGCGCTGTAGCTGGTACAAACACAAGCAACTGGCAATGCTGTAAATTCTCCTGTAAGGTACGTAGGTATGCGAGTCTGATAGTCTTTTGTGGGCTGAAGGCTTAAATAACTTGCCAGCAGATCATATACTAGAAACATGTCATTGCCTGTGATGCAACAGCAGGTATGTTCTTGCCCATAACTCGAATGCACCTATTAGGGCAGGGTTTGAAATTTGCTGGCTCAGACAAAGGTATCTTCTTCAGGTTGTGACAAAGACAACAAAAAAATGGAAATATCTCAGTAGACATTAGGGTTTTTTCTTTATGAACAGCCTATTTAATGAATATCGTTTCTCAGTTAAATCTCCACTTTATGAACAGGTTTCTTAAGACAGAAAATGAGGCAAGTCCCTTTGCCACCAGAGATTCGGATCCCTGTTTGGCTGGTGTTCTACTAGACTGATAACTCTTGGGCACATAATGTCCTCTGGCACTTCTTTAAAGACGACTTGCAGTTCAAAATAAAACTTGCCAGTTTAAGATGTTGGACACTCTCCATTGCTTGCTGCTGACCTACGTGGGCTATCCAGGCATTCAGGCAGGTTTCCACAGTAAACAAGCTCCCAGTGGAATGTGATACGATATACAAAAGTCTTTGTCCGTCTTCCAATCTAGATACCTGAGAACTCATTGGATAATTAGGGGTTATAATCTATGCTATCTCTCCCTTGGGGGCCATCAATACATAAAGAAACTCAAATGCTCCCAAGGAACCATACCAAGACAATACATGTACACAGAAAACTATCATGGCTATGAAGTAAAGGAATACTCAGGTGGTTGAACATCATACATCTGGACACAGTTGTTTTCCAGAAGAAATCACTTCTTTGGTACAATTTTTACATTCCCAGCTTGATGGTCTTTCAGAGAAACTAATAGTATTGAGGAAGGCAACACTATGCTGTGGAAACACTGTGAAATGTGGGCTTCTCTGATGAGTCTTCAGGTGTGTCTTTAGGGAGAAGTAGAGGGAAAAGGGATGGAAGGGGAAAACCAATGTCTGTAGATCCTGTAAAGATCTGAGAAGATGCTACTGTGGAAGAGAGGACTAAAAGGAGAGAGATTAGGGGAGAACGGAGAGCAAAGCCTTCTCCACTATTTGTGTTCCCTGTAATATCACAGCCCTGTCAAGCTGTGAAACCCGGCTGACCCCCGGTGATCTAGTGGGTCCCTCAGGACCTGTGCAGGACTCGCACTTCTAGTCCCAGGGCTTTGAACACTGCAGGCATGACTGATTAGAACAGCGCAGCAAACAGCAATTAATGTTGCTGGCACTGAAAGGGGGAAGAAATCAGATTGAGTAGGACTGAAAGAGACAGCCGAAGGAAAGACCCAAGGCGGACGGTTGTTTTGCTGTTTCCAGACAGATATGATGAAGGAGAAGCAGCAAACCAACCATTTTTGTAGGAACTGCCTACACCTTGAATCTCCAACCTCGTCAAGAAGCAGAGAGTCTGTCCGGAACAGCAATCCTATTTCCTCAGCCATAAGCACAATGGCCTGTTGTGCCCTGCCCTGCTCCAATGCCTGCCAGTGCCTCAGGTCTGCTCCGGCTCTCCTCATTTTCAATGCTCCTCAGGGCAACGTAAATTTCAATAAGGCTAATAATTAGCCTAATGAGGCTAAATAATTAGTCTAATAAAGCTAAACTACTTGTTGGAATAACCCAAAAATTCCCTTGGAAGGCAAAAGGAAGAAGCATATTGACATAAAGTAAGAAAAGTAACTAATAAAAGACAATTCATTTTACCACAGGAACTCAGCATCTCACGTTCTAGTACACCAGGTGCTATGCAGATGGGCAAGAAGACAACCGCCTCTTGAAAGAGCTTAAAACAAAGCCAACATGCAAAAACTGCGAAGAACACAGCAAAAACACAAACACATTTCAATACATTTGTTTCTCACTCCTGCGGTTCCTCATTACCTCGGTCACAGTACCCTTAGCTAATCAAGGAATGTCAAGTTCAAGCACAAGTTCTGTGGGTTCGCTTAACAGTTGCTGTGTTGCAGCGTGCGATTTCACTTAGGAATTACTCATACCTTGTTAGGGCCTCTCTTGCAATTTTGCTTCTCTCAGGACTCTTAAAGGATAATCTCAGCAGTGTGCTACAGCCACAAATATCATCATTGTCCTTGCAGGCAAGGGGGACATCTTTAGAGGAACATAAACTTGATTTTCAGAGATACTGAATATCTAACAGCTCTTCAAATGATATTTTGGGTACTGCCACCCCAGAAAGTCAGGCTTTCCATATAAACTACTGGAATTCACCCACAAAACAGAATAGTTTCCACACAGAGAAGAAAGTATTCTGGTCAGATTTAGAGAAAACTTTGTGCTGGGCTTATACCAGAAAACGGACAAGTTTCAAAATTGTTTTAAGGACGACTTAAACAAAAATTGTTAAAATCGTTTTAAGGACGACTTAAACAAGCAATCAGTGAGATAGCTCACTGCCACGCATGGAACCAGCTAACGTATGAAGATAACAGAGGCAAAAAATGTTGCCAGTCTCTAAAGAGGTACATCAAGTGGCACCTGGTCTGGATAAGAGATGAATTTTAAATTCCACCTCCTTCCAGGTTTGACAACGCTGATTAAAAAAACCTCCAAAGCCTATAAATTGCTGATGATCAGCTCTGTCGGTGACAGAAGGAACTAGTTCTTAGACCATGTCCAGATATTTTCAGCACCATATTGTCTCCTAAATATGGTGCTGTTTACTGTAGACCTTCCGCTACGGCTATCGCCAAGCATTATTAGAAGTGAGTCAGGGATTGCACATTTGCTAGCGCAGATCCAGCCTCACCATTCCAAAGGAAACAGCTCCATAAGGACAGATTAGTGAGAATGTAAGAATAAAGGCTTTTTTATTTTTTATAGATATATCTGTTTTCAGAAAGGAATTCAGTTTATTAGTACAACTATTCTTGTTCAGGTTTAGCAGCAGATAGACAAAATTAGCTGGAGGGTTACTTACTTTCAAGTAGATCCAGTGTTCTACTCCTCTCCTGGCAGACAGGGAAAGGAAAGTACCTTCAGGTTTTCAAGGCACAGATCGCGTATTTCTTGTGGTATGAAGTAATTTCTTTTAACATTCAGCTGTGCAATTCACCAATTCCCAGAACTGCATGTTATAGTTTGCATTCTGAACAAAGCTAAGTACCTTCCCTTCCAGGGCTCTTTTGTCTTCTAAATGCATCCTCCTTGGTTGTATTTCATGTTATTGTGTTCTCACCGCTTCTGTATAAATGAACATATTAATCCTTAATTTTCTAGGTTGCTTGCTCCATTTGCCAAGGAAGAATGTTTCTTCTCTCAGAAGCTGCGGATGCAGATTACCACTGCGCCAGCTTCTTCCTGTCTGGAGCGGTCTGGCAAAAGGAATTAATTCAGCAAAGTTCATAAAAATGTGTATTTTCTTTTTCACTTCTACTGTACTTCACAGCTGTCTCACTGTGTTCTCGTCACTTTTCTTGGGAGCATACTTATGAAAATCCCATCACACCAGCGGCGGTCTGCAGGGTTGGTTGGAGGGCTGACCTTCCAAGACAAGGGGTGGAAATACAGGAGGCAATCTTTCTGCCATCAAATGACGGTTCCTCCGCAAATCTTTTACCCTTCGGGGTATCCTGATAAGATGCAGAACCTCAATTTTGGCTTGTTGCAGCATTCACATTGGTGAAGAAAAAGCTGTCAGGATCCACGATGCTTAGGCATCGTGGAACTGGAGGCCCATTTGAAAATGCTTCAGGTATTTGTACGCAGTAGACCTAAATGCAAGGGCATTAAAATCTGGCACGGAAGCCTAGATGGGCAGGATGTGCTCCAGTCTGAAAGAAAGGTTTTGCTTGGGATAGGGTGAAACACAGACCACTAGAAAGAAGTACAAGTGCAATATTGCTGGTGAGTCCATGTTTAAAAGCATGGCACATGAGTGTGGAGAAAAGTAGTCTGCAGCACCCACTTACAGCCGCTGCATTTCTCGGAGCTGTCTGGCTCACTCTTCATCCAGGCAAAACTCAGTCCACAGAAACAGTATATTCCCTTTTCTATATATCCCTTCAGAAGAATAGGAAAAAAAAAAACCAAACAACTCCCAAACTGTTGCTATAGAGGTATCATCCACAGAGATAAAGCAAAGAATTCATGGAATCAACTTTCTAAATCTTCAGCTGCTCAATCTTGAAAACATCAGGGAAGAAAACCGAAATGCACGTGAGTCACCATACGGATGCATAAAGCTCTCCATGAGATCCCAGTTAAGACTCTAGGAATTGCCAAAGTTGTTCATCCCCCCGACACCTGCTTCCTCCCTGCCTATGAGAAAGGACATCATGAAAATCAATCCTCAGGCAGGTAAACCAGATTCCTTCTGCCTTTGAGTACTGCGTCATTGCAGAGAGCCCAGCACCTCCAAAACTGCGTCGGCAGCGAAGGAACTGGCACTCATTGTCACGGAGCTTTTCAATCAGTTCCATGTTGCAGGGCAGCAACAAACAACGGGATCCAACTCATGTTCAGTGAGCACCGGCTCTGTGTCTTGCTTAACAATGGAAATGGTGCGGAAAACTCTAATTTAGATGTCCCACTATATATGCTGGTAAAAGCATATACGTACTGGTTATTCAGACATAACCTGGGGTTTGCCTCACACCCCCCCAACAAAGCTACTGGTACTTATCATCACCCAACCAGGGCACTGCAAACCATCCTTGGAACAACTCTCCAGCCACTGGCAGACTCTCGATTAAAACTACAGCAGTATTAATATCTGATGCCTTCACAACAGTAAAGATATTATTTTTTAAAAGCAGAAAAAGTCTGAAAAAGCCATTATTTGTCACAGGATGATCCAAAGGCTGTTAATCTCCTGTCTACACCTTAAGAAAGAAAAGAGGAGAAAAATTTAATTTAAACAAGTGCTACTAGGGATAAAAAATTCAGACTGAGGCAACACTAAATGACTTGGGAGGCTGAGGTATCCAGCCATGGTCCCCAGTAAAAAAGAAAATTATAGGGTCTATCAATTAGAGAAGCGGTGCTCTGAGCCGATGTGCTGGCATGCTTACAGTTTTTTTAATGTCTGGCAGGATGTTTTACAAACTAAACTCAGCAAGATGACAATTCCACCAGAAGGTGCTTCAGATGGTTTTGCTAATAATTTTGATCAGCTGAAATTGAGAAAAACATCACTTTGTTTATTTTGGCTTTTTCAGAACCTGTCAAATCTGAGCAGAACCATTAATTGCCCCCTTCCGGATCTCCTCCCCCCGCCGTCTCTCCCACCTTCTTCCAGAAAAGACTCACTTCAATTTTTATTTCTTTTCTACACGATTTCTGCATAATCAGCCTTTGTTCCCAAAACAAACTTTGGTCATTCTTTGTGCACTTCCTTTGCTAGAAGGAAGTGCCATTTCTTGGGAATATTCATTGGAGGCTGGTACTGCTCCTGCTGCAAACATGTAAGTGCTAACCACCATATATTGGCTTTTGTTTTAATAGCCTTTTAACCAACTTTGTTAATGGACTGAATGCAATTTAGATATGGAACTTGGCTAAAATGTAGCTTCAATTGGCTATTAAAATTTAAGAGCCAACTAAGATAGCTAATTACAAAAAAGCTCCAGTGATAATGCTAAGCAGAATTAGTAATAGCAAATGACAGTCTGTCTAGTCTTATTCCCAAAGGGAAAGAAACTCTTAACTGAGAAGTCAACCAGACAACGTGCAGAAAACCTAATTGCATTACTGGTATTATGGCATCCCAAATCTGGCAGCTCACTGGGACAAAACAGTGAGTAAAGTCTGTCAGACTACTCGGGAAAGCAACTGACCCCCTTCTTAATGCTAGCTGCAACAGACACGGTGAATTAGGTTATTATTTTATATGAACTTATTGGTAAATATTCCTGTAAAACTTACCAAATCAGCATAATCTAAAAAAAAAAATCTCATACCCATCCCAAATTTGGTTCTCTCTCCAGATATTTTAGGTTAGGGGGAAAAATATCAACGCTCTGCCTGCAAAATGTTCAAGCACTAAAAGAAGCGTTCTGTGCTTCATTATCAATATCCTCATTACACCATCAGCTGAAGTGCCGACTAGTTCTCCTGTGAAGATTTATCATGTATGGTGGCCACTTTGAAACATAGGTAGCGGAGTCTTTAACATTCCCTCCTCAAGTGTCTCCCTGCTGTGCCTGTAAATGTCAGTCCAGTTTTTTCACGGCTGTGCGCACAGATTAGAAACAGCAGGAGAGCTTGGGAGTATGACTACAATACCAGTAAGGACACTTGTCTTCATGGCACTGCTCAAGTGATTCTTGGAATGCAGGACCCTGCTGTTTTCTAATATTTACACACAACTGGAGTCATCAAGAGCAGTAAATGCAGTCTAAAGGCAGCTTGCTTCTTTTGTGTTAGGGGCTTTACTTTCAAACGGGGATGTCAACAAAATCCCGCTGCACCCTCCGCCTCTTACGAAGCGCTGTATTTCCCCATCGCCGTTTTGCAAAACAGCAAAAACACAGGTGTGCAAGCACACAGGGGATGCAGTACATACACCAGTACTGCAGGTATGATCACAGCTTTCCCCTTGGCTCATCCTGACCGTCCCACACTTTAAACATACTCACAGTTTACAGGGAGCCAGAGACACTCCTGGCTGTGAGGACTGTAGTTTTGCAGCATCTTTTGCGAGCGGAGACGAGCCCCGATACAAGATTCACCTAGAATGGGAAGCACCCTTTTTTTTCTTTTTCCCCCCCACAGAACACTTGGCCAGTACAAACTTTTTCCAGGCCATTTTTGGGGTGGGAAGAGGCAAGGGTGGCTTATGAAATCCACACCTCAAAACATTCTTTTCAAATATATGGAAATGTCTGGTCTGGCTTTGGTAGTGTCAAAAGAAAACACTCCTTGAAAATTTGGAAAGTAAAGAAAGGAAGTTTACCGGTAAATAAGTTACTAAAAAAATTAAAATGTCAAGCAACTGAAGTACAAAAGAATGACATTAACTTTGAGTATGCAAGACAAGCAAGAGAACACAATATGCTTTTCTGACAATAGTTCTTCAGAACAGCGTGAGATACTTTTTTGAACAAAATGATTAAACGAAGTCATTAAAATGATAGTCTGATTTGAGGAGTTTTAAATATGAGAGAGGCTTTAGCAGACCTATTTTTACATCTGAAACAGAGAACGCTGTGCTAAAAGTCATCAGCCCCCCTTTGCAAATACCCAGGCAAATGAGTCTGTATAGCAGGCAGAACAAAAATGAGAAAGCACTAGATCTTTTAAATATGTTATTCCAGTTTTATTTCTGACTTACAACTCTGAAGAGAAGACTCAAAGCCAAGCAAGGAAGTACTTTTAAGAAACGCTACATGCTTCTTACCTATGAAATAAAGGCAAACCATTTTGTTACAAAGAGCACGTGCGAGTCAAGCTTTCACTGGAACTAGATATTTTACAGTTGTTCATAATTGTAACTTTTCCAGCTGTTTCACTAATAGAAAAGGAAAACCTGATGGGGGTGGGGGTGCTGAGAATAGGCATTGGGTTTTGGTTCTTTTCTTTTCTTTGCCCTGGGCCCTATGTCTGAAATCCTGGTCTCTTTCTTCCCAGAGAAACTCTGAATAATTGGAAAAATACTACAAACACAAATACTATGCAAAATACCCCCTCAGATTCACTACCTGTCCTCCAAAGAATTGTTTAAACACATTTTATAACAAACTAGAACGGAAGGATTGGGAATTTTGCCTTATGGTCTCTTTTTTTAATTCAAACACTTGAGAAATATTTAATTTCTCTACATATTTCAGACTTCATCTCAGTGTACATCTAAGTCACTTCAAATAAGACTTTACTCAAAATTAGATGCAACACCGCTGTTCCATATTTTGTACCCATAACAAAACTAAATAAGGCTTTATTTCTACATTATAAAGCAGAAAAAAAGCACTTTCTTTTAGTCTGCCTTTAAGACATGAATTTTTGTATATCAAGAATAAAAACGCATCCTCACTTCAAAGTTGGCAAAATTTTGCATCAGTATTAAAGTATACATAAATTATGCAAATA
Source organism: Rhinoptilus africanus (assembly GCA_013400135.1). Taxonomy (NCBI): domain Eukaryota; kingdom Metazoa; phylum Chordata; class Aves; order Charadriiformes; family Glareolidae; genus Rhinoptilus; species Rhinoptilus africanus. Next base: position 152,227 of record VXBO01005454.1, on the reverse strand, counting down.
TTTTAATAAAACACTTATTCTTCAAAAACAGGTACGAACAGCAGTTCATGTTTTTACAGGATTTATTATTTAAAAAGGAAAGAAGAAAATTCCAGTGCGACAGTAACTGAAAAAAACCCAGAGATGAGCCACAGAGCAAGTTAATTTGTTGCTCTGTTTATTATTTATTTTTGGACTCTCCTTCTGGTTGCTCTGCCTTTCTTGGTCTCTGGTGAGGTCATCTTCCGGGTTCTGGTGGCTACTGCGTCTGCAATTAAAAAAAAAAGAGACAAAAATGTCTACAAAATAACAGAAATAGATCACAAGGAAATATTTGTATTCTTTAAGAGGATAGATCAACTCAACTCATTCATTTAGGTTTGACTGGGGGGACAGAGGACACATGACATGGACTTGGAAGAATTTACCACAGTTTCTGGGCAGCGATTTTGTCTGGAAAAACACAATGTACAGCTCCACTTCTCAAACAGAGGCATTACATGGAGTTGAGCAATATAACAGTTCATCTCCACCAAAAGGTGCAGAATCAGATCCTCTTCAAATCCTAAACTCCTCCTTCCTCCCCACGCACCAACTTTTCTGTGATGTCCCCATATTAAGCCATTGTTGGTGCTCTTTGCACCTTGTGCTAAGCTGATCCAGCTCCATAACTTGGCAAAAAAATTTTTTGGGGTCTATTGTTCTCACAGTTCAATGAGTTGCAGCATCTTCAGGCGTCCTGAATGGGGCTTATACAAGGGGAGGTGGAAGGCACACAGGTAGAAAGGAGGAAGATTTTTGTTTGCCAATCGGCTCAGGTACCCATGCATTTTACCTACAGTTATTATTTCCCAATATCTTATTAACGAAGGTAACGAACAGCGCCATCTAAATAAATTCCTCACAAACCTGGCAGGCAGGCTGTTCAAAGAAACCATACTTAAATGCAGTAATAAAAAACTCCCTGTGCACTTAGAGTCTTTCCTGCCCACTAGCAGGGAAAAGGGGGAAAAAAAAACCCCACTACAGCTCATTTGCATCGATCATATTCAACTGTAGTCACTTTGAGAAAAAATATTACACATAATACAAATTGCTACCATTTTCACAAATGCAGTAACAATGAAATTTTTTTCATCTCCTAATCATGGGTTTGGGGTTTTTTTAATTTTTGTTTTTAATCCTGACTTACTCCTTGAACTCAGTATGCCGAAGCATTTAAGTTCTTGCGTGAAAAACTACATATAACTCTACTGTTCCTGTCAACTTCTTAAATCTACATTACTAACAAAGAAAAAATTGAGTTTCATGTAATTCCCGAAGAATGAAGCTGCTTGCATAAGGCAACAGCCTTTGAGCAGTATGAGTCATGGATCATTCAAGCCCAAAGAGTAAATCAGGGGAAAGCAAGGAGGAGAGAACAATGCAAACTAAACCAAAATACTCTTAAGTCTACTCAAAACCAAAACCCCACCAAGAAAAGCAACAAACTATTGCAAACAGTTTTGCTTTCATGCTTCTTCAATTATACATAACTTAATTTGCTCTTAAAATGTTGATTTGCAACTAGAACTACCAAAATCAACTTTGAAGTATTTTTCCATTCTTGACAATGAAACGGAGAATGAAAAAATATTCTTGTTCCCTTTTGGTCCAAAAGCATTTCCTGCGTTCAACATAAAACTACAAATAGATTTTGTCAGACAATACATCTTTGATCAATAAATCACTTAAAAAAAAAACCCAACAGACAGCTTTGGCGATAGAGCAGCTTTATCCATAAAAGATCTGTTCTGGCAAAACACCATCACCTCCCCAACTGCTATGTAAAACTCAAATCTAGTCTGGTACCCTCCTAAGAACTGGTAGCTAAAAGCTATATAAGCAGATATCACAAACTAAAGTAGTAACTTAATTACGTAAATCATTCCTTCTCTCAGCTAAATTCTGGTTTATCTGCAAGAATTAGTTTATAATTTTCAAAGCCACATTATATTTCAGCTGCTGTAACCATGAATTCTAGGAACAGACGTGTCTTCTGAGTTTTCAAACTGAGTAGCCTTAGTGGTAGGTAGACCAAGTTAGTTATCCTACCAGCTGCGTGAACTGTACCAGTTTTCCTCTCTCCATCCCTCCTGGGATTTTTCCCTGGAATCTTTGTGTTCCAACAGAAAGCAGAGAATTACTAGTTTTCTCTTCAAGAGAAAAAAATAACCTGATCTTTCTCACTTTCACCAGTCTTCACCGGTTTTGACTGAGGTAACTGTGATTTTTCTTCTCATCCAATCCTAGACTGTGTAAATGCTGCAACGACAGGTCAAATTCATGTTCTATTATCAGAAAGACTGTCAACGTGAAAACGATGACCTTAGGTAGGAAAATACAACAGGTATTCGTTTATAGCGAAAAGAGAAATGGATCGTCAGATTTTCCTGTTTGTGTTTCAGGACTGTAGCATTTCACGGTCTTCACAAACAACACAAGTAACTAAAGCTTACTAATTCCTAGTTCCGTAAGAGCTTACCCATTTCTAGCTGCTCATGCTAGAACACCAAACAGGAGAAGAGACCTGCCCTGTCTCTGATTTTTTCCTTTATCTTTATTGCATTAATGAGTTCTTTTCAAGGCTTTTCTAAACAAACCATGATCATGGAACACCTCTAAGTGAATCATGAAAGAGGGAAAAAAATCCTTGTGCTGGTTCTTTCATTCAAAATGTCAAACTTAAGCAGCAGAAATATTCTCTTAAACTATCTGATTAAGCTTTAAACTCAGAATGGCTGCTCTCAACCCATGTTTAGCTTCAAAGTTTGCAGGTATTTCAGAACTGAAGGTCTTCTGCACCAAAGAGCTTGTCTGCATTTTCAAAATTAGTTAGCCTGATAACATTTATTGCCCCCTCCCCACAAACTTCTCTTGTGGCAGAAATGTCAATCCTGTTTCTGAAATCAGAAGTCCTGCATGGGCAGCACCAAACCAGGACACAAACAAAGCTATTACAAGCAAAGGAGAGGGTTTTCATAAAGCAGATTAAACTGAATTAGGTTGAAACAGCAATTTAAATGAGAAAGAATTATATAGGCAAAAATAAACCAGATGGTGTCACTGCACAGCTTGTTTTAAGACTGGAACAAAGTTCAGCAGAGGCATAAAGAGTCCCACAGGCTCTAGAGGAATTATTAGACAAGTTGACTGTGATATCTCATTCTCTCCATGTAAACAGTATTATAAAGCAACTTTACAAAAGAGACCCAGCAGAACTGCGTGTAGTTTTGGGCTCTATCCTTCAACAAAGTTCTGGGAAAAATGAAAAAAAAAATAATCAGGAGTGGTGATCATGGTTTCTGGTACTCTAACAAAAAACCAAAAAAAACCCACCACAAACCAAACCCCAAAAAAGGAACTGAATAACTGAATGTAACCAGTTTATCTGAAAAAAGGAAAAAAAAGGGAAGAGGTGTGATGGCGCAGCCTTTCGTACTCATGAAACGTGCAAAGGTTGCTGCATAAAATGAGAGCAATTTTCATGTCCACAGTGGATAGGACAACTAATAAGCTTAAGGGAAATTCATATTAGTCACTGAAGATATCAAAAGAAAATACTCCACCTTATCAAACCCTTTTTAGTACTTAGGACAGTTACATATTACAAGTGGTGTTGACCAGGAATGTTTCAGAATCTTAATCATAGGGGTTTTAAGAGAAAATATTGGCATTTATCAAGATAAATAGATGTAGATAGATAAGCCTGTGCTTAGGTGTATAGAGCAGAGCAGATCACCTCTTGATGTCCCCTTCTCATCTTGTTTTCTGAGTCTACATACATTCTAAAAACACATGAATCTTATGAGTAAGAAGATAAAATTGTATTTGAGTCAAAAAATGTCAGTTTCTATAAAATGACAAAGGTTCCTTTGCTAAAAATAAGCAGACTCCAGAGTCCCAAGTCTCCCACTTAATTGTTTTGATGGGAATGAGGACAGAGAGAGATTCTGAGCATGAAAACACAGCTACCGAGTAGATGAAATCAGGTATGATTTCGGTGTTAATGGTGACTTCTAGGTTACATCATAGGCGAGAATATCTGAAGAGAGACCTACATACAGATTTCAGACTCCAGGCAAACATCAGGTAAGTGAAAAATACCTAGCAGCAGGCATGCTGGAGGTCAGCAACTGCATCACTTGTACATGCTGAATTTGCACCAGACGAAGACTGAGTACATGCCAATCTCTGTATAGTTTCTGAAGAGGTCCAACAATTCTAGTCTATGCAAGCTCTCCAACTAGACTTGTAGTAGCCATTATTAAACACCACAGCTAAAACCTTTCACCCTCAAAAGAAGCACATGCAGTTGAGTACATTAATCAGAGACAGCAAGGTTTCCTTTCTTAAAAAAAATAATTTAATGTGTGTGTGCATCTGTGCATAAACCCCTCCACACACTTTGCTGTACATTTATCTCTTTAAGAAACAAAGGTCAATATATCTGCAGTTCTGGACCATGTGGTGGAGAGTTCTCAAGTGGCTTCTGGAAGAGATGCTCTCAGACTAGTCTCCACGTAGATGGAGACTACATCATTTCTGTATGGAGACCCAGTCTGCCACAGCAGGACACCCTGTGACAGAACTGACATATCTTTAATACTGGCAACTTCATGCCACATGTTCTGAATTGCCACAGTTAAGCCAGGAAGTGATGAAGTAGGAATGAGAGGGCCACTGACCTAACACCACTCACCACAGCCAACTAGGTATGATCTTGCATATGCCACTATATCCGAGCTTAGTACAATAAAGTAATTAAAGAAAATGCTTTGCTACTAGTTTAAGTAACTAACTGTGGACTTGTAATTTCCAAAGGACACAAATTTAGGACTGTCAGTTCTTCAAAATTCTTCCACTGACCACAGTATCACTTTTGTCTTTGATCACATAAAATAAAGTCATTTTGGTGGATGGCTCCCTAGGAGACTTTTTCCTTCAACTGCCCCTTAAAAGGCTTCTACAATCGTCAAACTGAAAAGGGAAAACAAGAGAACGGAACCCATACACTTGCTTTTGACAAATGGAAGGAATAAGGAAAAAAGAATAGCACCGGAAGCTGAAAGACTCCAGCTGGAAACATCGAATGGGGAGTGAAGCCAGGCTGAGCAGCATTTAATGAGTAGAGCATCACATTAGTCTACCCCTCTCAAACCAGTTTGGGCAGTTTGGATACTGTGCCAAGGAAGTGCTACTTTTCTTCTGAGACGATGAAATAAGGCAGAGTGCGTAGTCCTCCGAAAGGCCCTTTCCCCACTCTGCCCTGGAACCCTGCATAGCCGATAAAACCTTATAGTGTGACATTTCTCAACCAAAAATTTTTCAGTACTTCGAAGGCTGCTGAAGCAACTGCAAGGGCAACAAATAGTTTTGGTTAGTGTGCTTGTTCTTTTTTCTCCGCAGCTCTTTTCTCTATAAAAATTCAGAAATATGAAGAATGGAAATACAGACTTGAATTCCAGGAAATATACAATTGCAGGGTGGGGATGAGAGGGAAGAAAAAAAAGTTTGTAGTGTTATGGATGGGGTTTGGCCTTAGGTACTCTGTTCTTGCAAGTCCTCTGTTTCCTTTAACAAAACAAGCTAATACATTTCCATATAATAATACGGAAAAATATCAGGACAGAAGAATGTATTATTTGATGACTTTATGCCTGTGTGTTTCCTAAAGATGTCATCAAATCTATGAGTGTACTTTTAAAAATTTTAGTATAAAATTGTTCCAAATAAAACTGAAACTTACTTCCATTTGTAAAAGTTGCTTTGCTGAAGACATTCCAAAACACAATTGTATATACATATTTAAATCAGTAGTGACATGCAGCATGTGTTTAAAAATAGCCCTCCTCTCCACCACACGGCGATGTGCAGGAGGAATAAAGTTTAATTCAAATATATTACTCGCAATCTTGAAAAACGCTCGTTGCCTGTAAAAGTCTGAGTCACTGAAGTACAGGGGTTTTTTTTTCCTGTAGAAAAATTTCACTTACAAATCTGCTATCTGAGTTGGAATTGCAATACTTGTTCTGCACACTGCAATACATCTTCAGGTCATAGAAGAACAACAAAAAAGCTGACATCACTTTTAGTCTTAAATGATTTTGTTCTACCTGTTAAGTCATTATACAAAACCCTACCCCATGGAAAATTTTCCTCAGAAGGTTTTTAGTTTTGTTTCAACTTAATATCTTTTACTCGCAGCAAAGACAAGAAAGTCCCACGAAGTGCAAAAAAGAACTTAAATGTATTTACATTTTAAATGTGTTTAAGTGCTAGAAGCGTTCCGAAGAGATTGTACAGAAATAAGCTTAAAATATAAAGGAAGACTAAGTAGAAAACTGCGTTCTAAGCAGACACAAGAGTAAACAAGGTCATTTCCATACTTTACATCTTGGACATTAATTTTTGTCTCTCTATCATTATAAGCGGCACATCCTCAAGGTTCCTCTCAGTGAATTTGTCACCTGCAAATTGTCAAGGAAAACCATTACTCAGGAAGAACCGCAAAGAGATATTTGGTTTATATCTAATTTATTTTAACCTTCCTACCCATAATATTTAAGGATCTTCATACTTAAAAATCACCTCCTACCACACCTCTTCTGATTTAAATATCTTTTGAAGAACCTCAAACAATTTTGGGGCAGGCCATAAGAAATGCCGCATCGTGTTTGAACAAGCTTTATGCCAAATACAGAAGTGAATTTGTCAGTATTTCTGACAACTGAGGGCAGCATTTCTGTGCTCTAAAAACCTGAATCTTCCTGGTAATTTCTAGATACAACATAGCAGTGCATGCTTTGAACTTCTAAAACTGGATCAGGTAAGTCTCATACATTTAACTTGCAACATTCGTGAGACAGGAAAGGGAAGGCTAAGAATGGAGCAGAAAAAGGGACGGATCCTTCGGTGACTGGCCACAGAGACGGATGCACTGTTTTAAGACTAATACTCGCTTACTCTTGGAGTCTGTTACAGATACCAGCCAATAGCAAATCCTTCACAAGAAGGAACGGATGAATAATGTCAAATAGAACTATTGTACAGTACAAGTTTCGCTGAAAATGTTTGGCTTCGGGTATAAAATTAAGAGGTAGAAATCACCTATAATGCGGGTATTGCTACGGAGTAAAAAGTAACAAGTGGCACCATAAACAAGCTCAAAAAACCCCACAATTTGCTCACTCCTAAAGCTTGATGACAAGGCCAATAAATTCTTTAAATATAAAAATGAGCTCAAGTGTAGATGTAAACCAACATTAAGTAATAAATCTTGCTTGAATAAAGAGAAAAAAAAATTTCCAAGACAATAACCCAGATACCGATTTATGCAGAGCCATGCAATGTAAATAACCATAAAGCTAAGTACCTATTAATTGAGAAATACTATTAAACCTCCATTTTGGAGTGCCCTCTAACCGATCCATCGGTATGACTGTTTTCATACCTGAGCTGTTCACATAGTTCTTTATTCATACTAACCAAAGACCCCAGTTAAGGCTTTCCCATGCTAGATGCCATCCACCAATGCAGACATGCACAATTCCTACCCCCAGCAGCACTGACTATTAAAAAAGCACATTAAAAAATACAGTACTTTCATTGTTACGTCTACTTTAGTATTTCTCTCTATACTGCCCCAAGTAATAAAGCCCAAAATTGTTTTTAAAAAATTCACAACAGAAAATAAAAAAGGCTGGTGTAAAAAAATTCTATTCTAAAAAAAAAAAATCTGTACTTCTATAACCCAATCTTCATCAACCTCAAGATTAACTTTGAGCCTAGGATTATTTACAAATTCTCATGAAACTCTTTTACAGAATTTATGACTTTTTCACCAAAGTTGCCTATACTAGCTGCCTATTCCATTCAAACGGATTAAAAATAAGCATATCAGTCCTATTAATATTACACAGTACACCCCTGCAGAAGCCTTGGTGGATACATACGGCATATGCCAAAATTTGGTATTCTGCTTTAACAGTATCATCACTTATAAGCCTGTATATTTTACTATCGTACACGAAGGCAGCTAATACTGAAAATGGAGCTGTAACAGTGTGAAAAAACACTTTTCATTGAAATAGGAATCATCTCTTCTGATAGCATTTTTGCTGCTGGAGAGACAGTGACTATATACTTCAACAGCACCCATATTACCTTGAGAAGGATACTTCTTCAAATTCCAGCTTTCAGGAAAGCATATGGGTTCCAGTTACCACAGGCAAAAAAGAAGAAAGTGATAACATGCTAATTTCAATAAAAGACAATTTAAGAACTCCACAAAATTTTGTGCATCTTATTTTGGTAGCACAACACAGCTTGTTTCTTGAGGGCTTTCTGAATTTCTCTTCCTAAAAAGAAGAGTCTAACACGATCCTTTCCTCAACTTTAAATACACGTGCTTTTGGAAGCTGCTGCTGCTAGCCCCTGGCTTAACACACTGTGATGAAGAAGTCCTGAGGAGTCAGCACATTCTGACAGTGAATTGGACAAGACGGAAGGACAAAAATGGGAATGGAGGAGAGAATGAATGATGGCAGAAGAACAGGGTGCAACAACCACTTTTTAAACACCTAGCATTTCTACCAGCTTTAGGCATCATAAAATCGGACAGTATACCTTTCTTACATAAAAAGTTTAAACTTTTCAATTTAATCTAAAAAGAAATTATGAAAAATAAAAAGCACTGGAACTGCTAAAGGTAAATGGTTACACTGGGTATATGTGGCCATGTGGCAGGGTGTTGGTAAGCTGGGGTTAACTACAGGGGTAACCTCTTTGGGAGAGGCCAGGTGCTGTCCTGTGCCCGACAGCCCATTCCAGCTGGATCCAAAACAAACCCACCACAGGCCAAAGTTGAGTCCAACTCGTTTGTGGCACCTCTGTGAAAACATTTAAGAGAAGGCAAAAAACACTGGAGAGGCGGAGGTGGTGATGTGGGAAGGAGAGTGAAAAACAGCAGAGGGGAAACCAAGGCCAGAAGAGGAGGCAGTGCTCCACAGCACTGGAGCAGATATTCCCTGTAGCTTATGGAGGAACCAGGATGGAGTAGATATCCCCTGCGACTCGTGGGAGAGCCCGCATCGGATCAGACTGATATTTCCTGAAGGAATCGGAGCACATTTTTTTTCCCCTGAAGGACTGCAGCCCAAGAGAGAGAGCCCACACTGGAGCAGGGGAAATGTGAGGAGAAAGGAGCAGCAGAGAGAAAATGCTGTGTACTGACCACAACCCACTTCTACTCCATGATCCTGCACTGCTCAGGGAGCGGGTAAAGGAGTCTTGAGTGAGGAATTTAAGTTGAGCTTGGGAGAAGGGGAAGGAAAGATCTTGGCTTAATGTTTACCTTTGTCGCTACCCAAATTTATTTTAATTGGAAAACTAATTTAATTTATTGCCAAAATTGAGTCTGTTTTGCCAGCAACAGTAAGCGGTAAACAATCTCCCCATCTTTGTATCGACCCATGAGTTTTCTCATCCAATTTTCTCCTTCTGTCCCACTGAGGAGGGGAATGAGTGGCTGGGTGGGAGTGTGGCCCTTGGCCAGCACTAACCTACCACAGCACTACACGTGACTGTGAGAACGATCTTTTAACTTACTAGAAGAAGCAGGTTTCTTTATTTCTGGACTTCCAGCATCTTCCATTTCCGCTTCAGTGCTCTCACTGGTTGCAGCTGCTGCCTTTCTTTTTTTCTGGGGAAAAAAAAAAGGGGGGGGTGGAGGAACACAACTAAATTCAAGAGCAGAAAAGATCACACAAAGTTGAAAATATCTTATCTCACAAGTTATTCCCCAATTTTAAGCATTATTGGTTTATATGTTGCAAAACGTCTCCAGTTGTAGAGAAAATTTATTCATATATTAATGCGAGAATACTAGGCAGTAGACAATTTAAAAGTTCGGTTCCCCTATCTGCAGATCGGATCACATTAGGAGCTGAAATTTTAATGTATGAAAACACAAGTTTTTATGATCAAAACTTTTTTTTTATTTACATTGAATAACTGTTACAAAAGGAGCAATCTGAAAAATCTTAAAGAACAGAAAAACATTTTACCCAAAGTTGATGTTAATTGCTTTTTTAAAAGCAATTACACTTCATTAAATTCAAGTTTATCTGTGTCCTTGCTTCTTAAGGCTTTCTTTGCACAGCTTAAAAGTAGCTAACACCCACTGACAGTACATTTTTTTTTTTTCTAATAGCAACTATGGGTTCTGTTCCAAAGAGAACTTGGGAAATCTGAACTCTATTCAAGGTACATTATCTTAAAACCTCTAAATGGATAGAAATGTTATTATCTGTGTATTACAATTAATCTTATTATTGCAAAGTATTCTTAGGGTGGTTATGGAAAGATTATTTTTTAAAGCCATGTGATTTTTGCAAAGGATGAGTTGACCTGTATCTGTGTGCGAAACAGATGATAACTTTGATGAACACTGGAAGTAGTACTTTTTCCTTTTTTATTTTTTTTCTAATTGTGTGAGACCAGAGCTTTACTAGCACAGCTTTAAAAGTGGCTACAACTTCACATAGCTCATGAGAGAAGGGGAGAGTGCATTACATCTTTCCTTTCCAAAGTGTTGCTTCATGATTACCATCTAAACCCTGCTGGGCTGAACAGATTGGTTCGATAATTACATACAATAACTGCAGTGGGCAGGTAACCCTCAGCTGGCACAGGGCAGCTCCCCTGTGAGAACTTCCATATGCAAACTGCACTGATGGAGTGCATTAGGTACATCTTTCCTGCCGGTGCACAGGCCTGATTACCGCCAGCCAAGACTCCAAGGTTAGCATGTCAGCAGATTTGTGATGCATTAGGCAGGAATAAACACAGACACTTTTGTTCATTCTGACCAAAATTAAGGAGGACTATTTCAGCGCTGTACTGCTTTTGTAGGAGAGATAATGCATTCCTCCCAATTGTACTAGAAAACATTGTAAACGCTCATCAGAAAAACAGATATCCAATACATGCTACACAAAAGCAAAATACATTTATCTTGTTTCCAAGCTTATTTAATAAAAAGTGGTTTCTTAATCTTGATGCAGGTGAATTACATAGCAGTAGAAATCAGGCAGCATTCATCTGACAAAAGCAACACCTGCACTTCTGAAGCCGAACATTAGAAGGAACCACAAATCACTAAGATCAGTATTTTTCCAGTTTAGTTTACTCCCAGTATTTCTCAGCAACTCCTCAGCACTAAACAAAAGTAACATGTGGTCCTTCCCCTAAATAATTTAGCCAAGAGCTCCAGATATTTCCTTCGACACATGGTACTCTTAGCTTCTTGTTTTGCTAGAACTATTACAAAATACCACACACAGAATCCAACATGCATTTACTATACAGAAAAAAACAAAACAAAACCAAATCTCCAGCAGAACTGTGGATTGTGTTTCATTTACTTATACATCTGGGGAACCTTGAGTCATAATGTAGAAAACAAAACGTTAACTTTTAATATAGCAGACATCTGTGAGTTTTAGCTAGATATCAATACCAGAGAGTGACTGAGATTCCAGAACGACCATGCTTATACGCAACATATAGCGCACATCATGGCTCAATTACCTATAGGAGCTGAAAGCACTAGAGAATCCTTCATTCTAAGACTTTATTTACACAGAAGCTAGAAACATTGTCTCCAAGCTATGAAATAGCATAACTTCAGAACACCAAATAACACCGTTTTAAGAAATATTACAGTAGATTGCCCCAAGGGAATTGAAGAGTAGGCGTCTTAAGACCTGCTGTGATTAGAAGATCAGTACAGCCAAAATGCCATAAATGCTTAATAGGTCATCAAGTTCTCAAGGGTGGATGCCAGACTGAATTTTTATTTTCCAAATTAGATATCAAGCATGCCAAAAAGAAACCCATCACATGCTAGAAGATACTGGCTTTCAGAGGCAAGATGCTACTTGACTAATGGGAAATATCTTTATGGAAAACAATTTCTAACAGAGTTTGGAATTTGGAGCTTATCTTTAAAACATTCAGTCATCGAGTTTCCTGTCACAGCTGAAAGTACATATAATTTTAATTAGCATTCTCTATTCTTCCTTTCTTCCTCTGTGTATCTAAGTGTCCAGCTATTCCCAACTAGGACTATTCTCCCAGTCTCTCATTAACGTCTGATACCCTGTGGAAGAAAAACCTAGTAGCATGAATTCCCAAATACATATTCTGGGAAGGGGACATGTCCTGCTGAATACCCTCTTCCCATTCATTCTTGCGCTTAAAGAAAAGTGCGAAATACACCCTCGGAAGGAAGACTGCCACAATCTATTCCTCTACCCTAGCGTACACCACAGATGTTAGGCGGCCTAGAAAATCCAACATAGAAGAGTCATCTGTGCTGGTACGTGGTCAAAAGCAAGCAGGTTATGTCAACTTGATTCCAAGCAATCAATCTTTTTCTGCCTGGACACTCTAGCAGTAGCTGGCACGAAGCAGCTAGCATGAAGTCCACTGCAATATGAAGCGGACAGCTGAAAACACGTCCTCAAACAGGCCAGTAACACTCAGCGTTTTATGTAAGCGGATGAACATATTTGTGACAACTGAGCAAGCTGACCACGCATATGGCTCCTCAAACTAAAAAAAACCCAACCCAATATAAAAAAATAACTCCTGATTTACCCTAGTAGGTAAGAACCTACGGAAAAGTATTATCTCACCCTTTGGGAACGATCTTGACTGATACTGGCTAAAGAAATAAGATTTTTGAAGTTTTATTCCATTGGAAATGTGCACCAGCCATCTCTGCTGGACAAGGACATTAAAGGTCACAGATGCTGGCTCTGCAGCAGGCCAACTTACTCAGCAAAGAAGCCAGTCAACCATTAAAAACAGTTTCTTTTTTTTTTTTCCCCAAAACACAGGTCTCAAGCCATGTCGATTCACAGGGGAACAGAAGAATTTATGTTAATGAACTCTCCTTTTGGACAGATCTTTACACTCAGTTCAGCAGAAAATACTAGTACAGAGACCATGGCTGTACAATTTTAGCCAAAGTAGTATTTACTGGGCAAAATGAAGTAAGAAAAGGCGGACATTTATCCTCAGAAGACTTTAAAATCCTACTGCTTTTCTCTTTTTTGCTTTTTGCCCATCTTTAACACCCTGCTGATTGTGTCAGTAAGCAGGCAGAATTCTTGTACTATTGCCCTCTATTATAATTCTCAGTTCCCTGGTTCATGCTAAAGGAACAATAAACTGCCCACCTGTTATTAACAAATGCAAGTAAATGAGTAATAAATGCAGTTTGAAGCATGGGATAATATTTATTGTCCCATTATTTGACCATTTTTTATTGTTATTATAAACCATTTTAGCATACGCTTTCCATAAGGCTTAAAAAGTTCTTATGCTGTATTCAAATGGGATTCTAAACCCAGAGTTTAAGGCTTCTTAAATACAAGGAATAAAATACCCCTAGCCTTCCACTATAGTTAAGACTCATAAATAACATATTAAATCACAGGGAATTCAATATGTGAATTCCAGAATCAAATACTTGGCATAAAGATGTATACGTAAAACTAAGCTTTGAACTAGTAACGGAAAGGAAACCAATATGAAACACAAACTAGACTTATCGTCTGTTTTGATCCATCTGGAGTTTTACCAATTTAAGGAAAATAAGTTAAGATACCTGAACGTTCTTCTGTTCAAATGTCATTACAACTACATATACACATTCTGTTATCCAAAGTATTATTATGAAAGTACACCTATAAAAATCATTCTGTATTAATAACAATTAGTGAAGTTAAATTAGAGAAATAACGCATATGTCAAACAAACATTTCACTGTTTGCTTATTTCCTACCGGATGCAGTTATATCACCTACTTCCTACACCCCTTTAACTCTTATTTAGCTCAAAAAAATACATTAAAAGCCAACATAAATTTTTAGAGTAAAAACCTTTTGCACGGGATTTGTTTGCAAGTCTCCATTCACTGACGAGCCAAAGTCAAGTACTCCATCATCTTTCTGCCCAATGGCCTTAAGACCTTGCAGAAGTATTTCTCGGAAATGCTGATAAACAGGTTTCTCTTCATAGCTCAGTAGCTTCACCTTTTCCATGTATTTGGTTATTTCATCTAAAGGAATGGTACCTCCAATTAATTTCTATTTGAAAACATTTTAATCATTCACTTCTACCACAAAAGAGTCAGAAATTATGCATGCACTACTAATGCTGGTTTTTTGAAATGGTTATTTATAAACTCATAATTATGACTTTACTACAACACGTTTTAGAAAAAAAATTATACCAAGGTTCATTACCCAGTGATGACAGCATCACTGTTTTTTACATGTTCATTGCAATGAAAGAAACAATCAGTTGTAAAAACTGTAATAGGCGAGTCTTCACCAATGAATGCTTGTTTACATGGTATTTATGTCTATATTTTAAAACGTTGAAAAAGAAACTCAATTTTACCTCAGAACTTCATTAGTTCAACACTGAATCATACATTAAAAAAAATAATATATGAAACATTTGACCACTGAAACGAACACTTGACAGAGAAAACTCTCTTCTGATCACCAGAAGTAGCTGGAAATAACTAAATATTTAAGACCCCAAGAAACTGTATTTCTAATAGAGTCAGGTTAAAAAAAACAATAATAATCCACTCAGCAAATCGCAAATGCCAAATAGAAATCACCTTTACTTCAAGTTTGCATTATTTTGTATTTTGAATATCTGAAGTTCAGTTGTGCAAAACCAATTTACACATCTGATGTTTGCAAACATTTAAAACTGTCTTTAGTCAGATGCAAAACAGTGTCTGCAGTTCATATAACTGCAGCCAAAACAGAGTCTAAACTTTTCTTAATCAGCAATCTAACTCATGCCACTTTGTTGCTGATAAAAGAACAACAATAGGTACAAGTTTAAGTAAAGAAGGAAGACTTCAAGCAGCAACAGACTGATGGATTTTATTATCTTAAAGAAAAAAGACATTACAACAAATTATTGGAGAATGCTTACCACATGGTACAAACAAAAGTATTTTAATTTAAAATAGCTCCTCTTACCCGGCTTATTTTTCCCAGGAAAGCATTTGTCAATCAAAACTGAAATATTATCTCTACATCTGAAAAACAAAAATATTCAAAACTGTTGTTTCTTTCAAAGTCTGAATCTTGCCCTGTTCTGATAAACTTCCTACGTACCTAGCTTGGGCCACTGTCAGAGACAGCAAACACTACCCGATAAACCTTTCGCATGACTTAGTACAGCCATTTTTAGGAGTGTAGTACACTTGAAAACCTGAAGAATGCCAGACAGGCTACCTGAAACATGGTAAGCAGAAGATTGGACGAAAAGAACTGGTCCATTTTAAACCCTCACATACCAATGCACTCATACTTCTTCCTCCTAGAGGACTCTTTATCTTAGCTGATACTATTCAGAGCAGATTTCCTGCCAAAATAATAACTGAGGGAAAAGAGGGGACCTTCAAAAGCATTGATGGGGGCCCAAGTGTTAAAAGTAGAGATAAGGAAGCCAAATAACAAATATGTAATAATGAGACAGAAACTGCTGTGCTGTTACAGCTTTCTTCATATTAAATATCTGACAAGAGAGGGTCGAGTGTGGGTGGGAGGAAGACAAAGGGACACAAAAGAAAATATTAAGAAAATCTCACATTAGTAGTCCTCTAGCTGGAACGATGCTCAAAGACATTTAAGATCCACCTTTTGCTCTCATCTCTGCCACCGACTTCAGAGCATGGTGTTATAAAGGCTACTCGTATTCCATGCTTCTCTTTCCGTAAAGCAGGACTAATGGTAATGCATACTGGTAAGAGTACTTTTTGGCTTAACCATGGCAGTGTTCTAAAGTGACACTACTGGAGGGGATAAATAAGCATCTCACATACGTAAAAGAAGACAGTAGGACAGGACAAGTAAAGCTTAGTTACAAGCCAAGGATACATGAGACACAACAAAGGGAAACTGAGGGGTATGCAAAACAATAGCCTACTCACCAAAAGGGGAGATACTGAAAGTACAAAGCATTTCTACACAAAGACATTGTCATTCCTACTTTTAATTTCAAAAGAGAAAGAAAACAAGTAGTTTCTCACCTGATTTTTGAGTCTCTGACAAAATTTGGATCTTTCAAATTATCCTCCCATGGTAGATGGCCACTAAGCCAATGAATCATACAGTAACCCAAGATCTCCAAATCACTACGCCTTGATGGTGCTAAATACATACACACACATAAAAAAAGATCCATAAGAGCAGGTAATAAAGCACACACAGTTTAACAACAGTTAAAATTTGTAAATATGTTCAGGCAATAGAAAGCCAACATTAACAATGTAACACTACTGTGTCTGTTATTTATTTTAGCGTGAAAGCAAGGAAGGAAAAAATATTGTTCCTACATCTGGAAGGATAACGTCATTAACAAGTCCTTTATCAATCTCTTCTACTCAAGGACATGACATGCTGCAGTTATCCCAATTTGGGAAGCTTTTTAAGTACTTGGATTGTGGAAAAAAATAGAGTAAGTTAGCAAAGTGATTGACTTTCTGTTCAAAACAGTTTTTCTTCCCTTCTTCTATACAAAGGTAATAGTGCTGAAACCCCACCTCCTGAAAAAAATATTCTGCTATGCTGGAATATTTTATGTGGCATGAAAACTGAACATAGAACAATAGCAGATCACATCCATAAGCCTTGCAAAAAAAAATCCCCAGCCCAAAAAACCCAACAACCTACACACACATTGACCACAGACTACACTATAAATGGGCAAATCAAGTCATCTTTGCTCATGTTCAGTTTTAAGCGTAGATGCAACAGTTCACCCTGAAGAAAATAATAATTTTCAACAGCTCATATTTTTGCGGGACACACTTTTATGCTAATAAAACCAAATTTAAGAATGAAGAAAATAAAATTGGTGTTCAATAAAAATCCTCAATGTTTTATCAGGCATAGACCTGTCCTTTTCACATTCAACCTTTTCTCACTTCCTGCCTTTTGGTGTTCAGGGACTATAGGCATGGTTATGAAATAATGTTTCATAATTAAATGAAGTTTTGTTTAAAAATCTTCTAAGTATTAAGCCATAAAAAAGATGAAGAATATTGTGCACATTGTGTACATACAGGAATAATGTTCACATTGATAACAAACTATTTCCTGAAAACAAGGCCTGTTTTTCTGTTAAGATCTCTTAAGCACTATTCCATTTCTACTCGGTGAATAAAAAGCAATACACTAAACATCTTAACAGTTTTGACAAATTAAGGATCTCTATTTAGGAAAAGTTACATAAAAATAAAGTAATTTAATATCAAAGTAAAAGTTAATAAATGAGAAAAAAAAAGGCCAGCATAGTCCATAAAGAAAAAAAATATTTCTATAGATTCAGAAACCTGGTTTTGACAAAACTCAATGCAGCAAATAAAGTCTTCTCTGTTTATAAAAAGGATGCACAAATGCCTACTGCTGAAAACAGCTTTACATCCTTACCCACACCCTTGTGTGCATCAATACTGGTATATTCAATAGTTCCATCATGACACCTTTTAGGATCTTCTTTATATTCTTTGTGAACTCCTTCAGGACAGTATCGGTAGGCAAGTCCATAATCCACCAAGTACACCTAGTAATTTTCACAAGGAATAAATAAATATAAAAATACACAAATAATAAATATAGCTCCCAACCATCCTCATAACTACTTAAAAAGCATTAAATATGGTGAGGTTTTTGACTTTCAGTGATCCTTTCTCAGTGCTTTATTGCGATTACTACATCTGATTTGAAAACAAGTGTCAGACAGGTTTGGCAATTTAGCACTCTGATCTGTAGGTAATTTCTTGCTGATGCAGAGGATGAATACAATAAAACAGTCAGTTATTACCAGCAAGATTAAATAAAAAAAAAAAAAGCGACGTAATGTTCATAGAGTTATAGCCACACTTACTGTTCTGCCCTCTGTAAAGTCAGCTCTCCACTTGAACATTACACGAACATACTATGACTTCTCACTAACACCACAGTTCCTTTAAGAGAACTGAGACTTATTTCATGAGCTAAAACATTCGGGCAAGACGACATACATAATTCTGAAACTCTGTAATGCATTGCTTGAATAGTAAAGAGAGTTAAAAATGCAGAAAAATGAAAGACTTCCGTAAATCAAGTGGAACAATCAACACTTTAAAGACCAATTTTTCCAAGTAACAGAACATTTATCTGATGGATTTCTCGAACAAAGGAATAAGGTAACTATGCAGACAGGCAAACATAATTTACCAGTGTACTATATAATTTTAAGCTTCCACCTGCAAATACCTATTTGTGAATCATTTTTTTTGTAATCTTGAGAATTTCTCTAGAATATTATTTAGGCCAAATAGTCAATTTGATAACTGTCCAGCAAAATGCATAAAAAAAATCGTAAATATTAACTAGATACAAATGTCAAGCAGAAATAATGTTACCATATACATTCTCAAAAATGAGCTTCTGCTAGATTTCACAGGTTCAAAGCACTCATGTTGTCAAATAGAAGGTTTTAAACATGAGGAATAAAATGCATCAGAAATACCTGATTAGGGTTCTTGTAGCTCATAAGAAGGTTTGATGCCTTGATGTCTCCATGCACATATTCATGCTCATGGACGTATTCCAGAATATCGAGCTAACAAAACAAAATAGTCATATAAATGCAGTACCCAGCTCCAGCCAGCAGAGGACCTGTACTCAGCACAAAAGTGTGATTTAACCAAAAGACTTAACACGGGGAAAGCAGATTGTAAAAATATATTTTTTAAACTTACTATTCTCAGGCCTAACTGTAGTACAGTTTTATGGGGAAATCGCTTTGCATTCTCTTCAAACACTTTCTGAAGATCTCTGCCAAATCGGTCCATTATCATAAATCGATACCTAAATTCAAGGAAAACAAAAAACAAAACAGCAAACTTACTGAACTGTACTTAGCAAAGTATTTTATCTATGTGTTAATTGTACAAATTGCTGATTGAAAACATGTCTCAAAAGATAAACTGCAGATACACAGAAAATAAATATGTGGGAAATACCTGACTTTTTTTATTAATGTTGTATATCAATTCCTAAATTTTTTACATCAGCTAGTCAAAAGTTTGTCCATCAAAAGAACAGCTGGTTATTTCTGGCTAGTTACGCAAGTGCAGCAAGTACCCTGGCCTACTATCAGCTGCCAGGGAACTGCTAAAACTCCTCTGCAGCACAGCTGCTCAGAGAAGGCCCACTAGGAAACAAGGACTGCTACAGAAACAGACATAACCCTCAAAACCAAGCAACAAAAACCCTTCCTGACATGGAACAATACTAAAAACTATCCCTAGACTGAAGACAAATTTAACTAGCGATTATTCTAGCTCACAGATTAAGTAAAAAATATATATACATATCCCTAGGGAAAATAAAATAAATTTAGAGAGAGCACTAAGTCCTTTATATGTGTGAGTGAAAATACCTTTTAAGTGGTCATCACACCAACAGAAAAACTTTAAAGGTTGTCATATTATTCAAGGACTTATACATTAGAAGTTAACTTTATTTTAATTTAAATATGAAAAAGCTGCTAAACCACGTATGTGTAGTGTCACTATTAGAGCAACGCTCAAGACAAATGAAAACTAATTCATGAAGAATGTAATAGACGCAAAACCAAGTCAGAGAGTACAGAGAAATGTACCTATTAATCTATTCCTTAAACATACCCTGTTACAAACATGAAACTGTAGCAGAAATGAACGTGAAGATAGGTAGAAAAAACATCTTATAAAGTCAATTAGTTTAAAGGGGATAGTGGTTAAGATGAAATATATCCCAGTATATGCAAACAAAAGAATATTCACCTGTTTCCATTTTTTCCATGCAAGCCAGAACCCCAATATCTTGGTACACCTAAGTATTTCAGTTTATGGGACTTAGTCCAACTCTGAACTGAAAATACAAATCAAGGTAAGTTAATGAACTTGCATCAGTAGAGACTTACATACAAAGGGAGTACTTGCATCGCTTACAGTTTCTGCACACGTGAGCTGCTTACTTCATGGAAACTTATATGCAAAGTATACTGTAAAGTTAATGACGCATCTGTTGTAGGGACAGAGATGCAACTCAAGTTTCAATTTAGACAATACCATCAACACAACTATAAAGAACATCTTACCAAACACCCCTAATTTTACTCTATGTCTGAATCAGATTTCAATCATTTAAAAATAATTTTGAAAATGACCTAAAAAGATTCTCTTAAAGTTCAACCTCTAGGCTCTATTTTCGTAAATGCTTGTAGTTCGTTAAAAACATTTTAATAGACTGCTTACTTTCATCTGGCTTAGCAGCTCGCATGTAGAACTTTAACTCAGTAAAAAGAGGTCCATTCTGGCTGGGTTCCTTTAAGACAATTTAAAATTAGTTAAAAACTGCTGGGTTAGTTCCTAATAATTACTAAAAGCTCACAAAACATAACATTCACCCTATAAAAAAATTCCCCTTCAAATGCTCTACCTGGTGCTGATAAACACAAAGAAACACTGGCTTTAAAAAAGTTATTTTTATTATAAATTTCTTAACAATAAGGGTATCAAAGAATCCTTTCCCATAACAAAAGATTAAACAATCACAAATTAACTGAAATGTATAGAAATATTACCAAAAATTGGCAGCAAAAGTTTAGCAGGGAACATTAAATAACATTCATTATCTCAGATTTTCCAGATTATAGCTATTGCATCAATTGCAATGGCCATTAGTGAGCCTAAAATAACGCCTGAAATGATTTGATGGAAAAATCTTAACAAAAGTTAAATTCTTGCTGAACTTAAGGTAAAAATCAAGATAATCAAGGTGAAATTTACAAGATAAAAATTGCAGAGGATTTCACAATTTCTCTTGAACTACGTTATAAGAACTACCCCTATTTTGACCTCAGAGTCTATGTTGCATTTAAGCTAACAGAAGGTATTTCAGTTCCATTTTCTAGGGACAAATCTATGGTAACCACATATTCCAAGTAAAGCGCAAGAGAGAAATTGGTTTGAAAACACAAAAATTTCGGAATATTGCAAGAATTGCAAATGGGCAAGTACCCTGACTCTGCATTTCCAGAACTTGGCACAGAAAAAAAGAGTGATTTAAACTCTTGCGATTTCTAAGTAATTGATTTTGAGATAAGCTTAAGAACTTTACTTTAGTCTAGTGACTCATATATCCAAATTCATTTTATCTCAGTGAAAATACCCATTTTGGAATATCCTACACTTAAAAAAAACTATCCCCCCCCAAAAAAAAGTATGTGATTACTGGCAAAGAAACCCAGAAAGAATACAATCACATGATATTAGCAACAGTTCCAAGATATACGACATCGCTCTAATAGTTTTAATTGTAACTTTTAAATGCAGATGTAGTGACCCAGAAAATGGCTAAAGGCCAGACTGTACCACTCAGCTAATAGAGGTTTACTCCTGTCCAACACTAACGATGCAATGTAAAGAGATCAAACACCTTGATGAACGTGGGGTTTAGTGTGCATTTGATGTACTGGCTCAGAGGCAGAACGGGAAGAGGGGCAGAAGGAGAGCAGACACTAGGTTAGGCACTGCTCCTGGGCCCGGGCGCTCGATTACAAACCTACTGCCTATCTCCACCTCCCCTTCTCCAGCAGCATTGCCCTGATAAACAAGGGAGCCAAGACAACAGTTTTCTGGCCCCTCCTTTTGGGACCAACATTCAGACTCAAGCCACGGACCAGAAAAAAACCCAACAAGATCAATGCACATAAACTTTGGTACATGCATATTTACTTTCAGTTAGTTTATTTATCCACTATGGACAACAAATTAGCTTATATATACAGAGGAGAAGGGTTAAATAGCTGAATTCTTATACTGCAGTTATCTCGAAGAAATGTTATTTAACCTATTCACTTGTTTCTGTGTAGCATAATCCATTAATACCCTAACATAATTAGAATATAAATTATACATATTATTTTGACTCAATTTACACAGGTTTGAAAAATATTATCGTCTTACTGAAATACAGCAAAAAACTGTAGGTGTTAAAAATTCTTAAAATATTTATCTTTAAATAAATTATTACACAAAAATTATGTCTCGGTGCTGAAAAAAAAGATTTATCTTTCTCAAGTCAGAGCAAATGCTGAAACTCTGGTATCTTTTCATACTTGAGGGGATGGATAAATAAATGATTTAACCACAAAACAGATTTTCGTGTTGACTATGAAGCTGTTTCCCCATAATACTATTAATTCTACATACAGATAAATAAATGCATACGCTATGTTAAAAAGGCTCATATAATGATGTCCAATATTTGCCATACTCGTCATAATATGCTAAAACCAGAAAGACTTCAAACACAAATTTCTACAACTTTATGCCCAGGGTCATTCTAAATACATGATTTGCAAAACTGAAATTAAAGTCTAATTAGAAAAGATATCAGAATGAAAGAGATTACAGAGTACGTGTCGAAACCCAACAAATTTCTTCAAGTAGTATTTTAAGAATTCAGATCTTTTTCAGTCAGCAATTTAATGAAGTGTTATTAAACTCTGCATCCACTCCTGAACAATGACATCTGAAAGGTCCACATGTTAAAAAGCGTTTCCTTTTTTACTAAAAACTGTGATTCATTTCGTACTGCTCAGACATCAATACTATGAGGATATGTCA
Organism: Rhinoptilus africanus; assembly: GCA_013400135.1. Classification (NCBI taxonomy): domain Eukaryota; kingdom Metazoa; phylum Chordata; class Aves; order Charadriiformes; family Glareolidae; genus Rhinoptilus; species Rhinoptilus africanus. The sequence continues at coordinate 129,441 of VXBO01005454.1, read as the reverse complement.
AAGACTAAGCCAATTTCCATCCCGCTTTAATAGCTTAATTTCAAGAACATTACTACAGAAGCACATATTTTGTTAAACAGTAATAATTGTTCAAAGCTGTTAACCACTTTGCTTCAGCTGATGGATCAACTAGAATTCACCCAGGCATCAGAAAATAGGCCCTTATCTGTAGTTGTGTTATACTAGACTGTAGAGGCATAATGTGTTATGGGTCATTTGTGAGGGCAGCACAAAGACTGGGGCTACTTTTTATTGCCGTATACACAAAATTATAGAAGACAAATTAAAAGTGAGTAGTCACCTGGGAGATTAGCAATGGAGGTATTTACAAATTGCTGCAACAAAGTGAGTCTAGCATAAAAGCAACCCAGAAGTTATGGCAACTCTTCTTATATTCAGAGCCCAAAGTGGAAGAGAAGCAGATGGACGGGTTTCAAATTCAGGGGAAGAGGAGGAAAGCAATTACGCACAGCATAAAATAATGCCTATCTGACGATTTTCCAAGCAAGTCAAACTGGATTCTTCCATGAAACTTATATGGAGCTCTGCTTCCTGACCAGTGCAAACTGGAGCCAGTAATTAGGAGCCATTGCCTCTGGAAGGCAAGCCACTGCTGATAACTTGAATGTCTGTTATCTACCTCTACCAGCCCACAGCTCCTGCATAACGGACACCCTCTGCCCTTGATGGTACAGGTTGGTAATAGAAAAGCAGGTTGCCACCATGCAATAGCTGAAGGCTGGGACTCCTGGTCTACGTGGAACTCCTGCCCACAAACACCTAAGGTAGCAGTATCAAAGCGTGTTTGTTTGGCATTTCTGCTGTGAGCGATGAGCTTTCAGCAAGCAGACACGTTTCAGAAAGTGGGTCATCAACAGTATCTTGGGGTGTCTGAACAGTATCAAAACCAGGACTCTAGAATTTCCGCGTAGTCAGCAGATATAAATACCAAGATTAAAGGCACACACTAACTAAAATGTATTTTTTTTCTAAATTAACCTGATCTTCTAGTTTCAGGAACAAACGTTAAAAGTATTAACACATTTCCATAAGTGACCATCTATTGTGGTAAAGCATTTCAGTATCGCCATATAGTTTAATAAAATAAAAGATTAAAACATTGCAGTTCTGAACTGAAGAAAACCCCCTTTTTTTTTTTTTTTTTTTTTTACAATGTGAAGTTCTTGTACAGTTTTCTGGTATTTGCTTTTGTCACAGGACCAGAAGTATCACCATGATAATGAATGGTCTGGATCTACTGTGGATATTCCCATATTCCCACTTTTTTTACTAAGACTTTACCAGGGAATCATATATAATAGTAGGACCTATACAAGATAATCCAGCAAAACTTAAGACAAAATACTTTATACCTTAGGAAGAGGACATTACAGCCAAATCTAAATAAATATTTTTATTTTATTATTAAAAACATAAGAAAATTTCAACTAATAAAAAGAATTTGCTGATTTGCTACAGTGGGCTAAAAATTGTTGAGCTATCAACAACGCTTTTTCTTCTCCCTAATCATTAGATTAGAAAAATTATGTGTCAATGCCATTTTAATTCAGTAGAAATTAGAATATGTATGTGTTTTATGATACAACATTTAAAGGACTTCGTTTCTGTGGGGACGTTGGGAATCAAAGTTTTGATGTTTGTACTCCCAAGCCATCTGTCAGCTTACCAACATCCAGTGGTGAGCAACAGCTCACACAGACTCGCTGCTGAATCACAGAAATTCTCCAAAAGCTAGCCAGATTTCATTCATTTTGTGATATTTGGGCTGTATACAGCAAGCAGCAAATGAAACAGAATCTGATCTATTTCACCAACCTTTACCAACTTCACTGATGTTCCACCCTTATACAAAGGCATCCCAATTCTCAGCAGCATTCCTCCGCATCACCAAACTTTTAAACCGCACTATTTTCAGTCAGATGATGTTTTAAATGACACATGCTATTCTAGAACAAACATTTTCCAGTTGTGAAGTAAAGATTCAAATGCTCTCTTACCACTTTTGCAACATAAGGTGCATCACTGCCCACCGACTTTGAGGAATTAACATCAGCTGTTAAAAAGGAAGCGTTTATTAGTAATAGGAGAGGGAACGGTCACAAAACATACACTTATTTGCTATGCAGCATGGACAAACAAACAACTAAGCTGTTAAATACTGACATATCTCAGCACCTTAGACTTTGGTAAGGAAACTACTCTATATGGCAAGACTGGTCTACATAGATATGGTCTTGCATTGTCCCTTCTGCTTGAGGAATGCAGGCAGTTTACTAAATAAAGGAGTCTTTTTTTATAATTCAGTAACTTTTTCCTAGTCAATTGCATCTCTTTCGTTTTCTAGGACTGTGATGAACATACATAGTTGTGGACATAAAGATGAAAAACACGTTCTCTCTACTATTTTGCCATGTCACATATCCAAAAGTGACTTTCTGTTATTATTACTACACTGTTGCTATTTGTGACAGAAGGAGATACAGGTATGAAGGGCATCAAGATAGGCAAGCACAAAGTACAGGAACAGTCAGAGGCACAGCCTTGTGCAAATGATGGGGAAACAAACAGAGAGCAAGCTTTGGCTTGAACAAAGCAGGAATTCTTAACATGAAGGACTACACAATTTGAGTGAACTGGAACTCCAGCCTCAGTAAATTTAGTAGCTCATTGAGCAAGGCTGAGTAAGTATTAGAGAGCTTCTTTGGCAAGAAGCCACCCACTGGTCCTGTTTTTCTTCTTAATCCACTTATGCTGCAGTCTGTTCATTTTAAAAGCAGGACAGCTTATTAATTTTTTTTTCAACTCAGTATGAATTCAGTGCAACTTCTTCACCAAGAGGAGGAAGATCATAAATGCATAGTAAAAGAAAACCTTATTATCATGATCACGTTAACTTTCATACCTTCAAAATTGTTTGGAACATGACTAGGGGCAATCAATGTTTTTAATTCCTTGAGGTATCCTCAAGATCCCTCTAATCCATTCATCTGTTCAAATTACAGAAGTACTAAGTATGGAAAACTATCCACTAAAAGTTTTCTTGAATTCAATAAACAGCATTGCGAAACAAGATCTGTGTTGATGCTTTTAAACTGCAAAGTCCAAGATTTCAATTTGTTTTGAGCACTGGTTTCATAAAAAAAGTATATGACATGTCAGAAGTTCACAAGGCAATGAAAAAGTCAAAAGCAGCACCAAAGTGATAACCAGCCAAAATACCGGCTGATCAGTAGCCTCTATAGAATATGCTTAGACAGTTTCAGTTTAGAGTTTGTGATATAAGGACACTCATGCAAAAAATCCCTTCTTTCAGCCAGACCAAAAATAAAATTTAAATAAATACTATATTATACTTTCACTGCTAAAAAGTAATAAAGATTTTGGTTTTAAAAAATGAATGAACCAGAATCTCAAACCACCATAGTTCTTACAATGACCATTTGTCCACTCTTGTCATTTTTTTCCCAACAACATGAACTAAGCTAAGGTTCTAGTGAAAATGATCACTTGAAGGCTGTGTTTCTAACTTAGGGGCAATTTTTCATTGCTTTGAATAAGGATAAACATTTTAACTCTTCGTTTTGAAGCATTATCAAAGATAATTACACTTACCAAGGTATAGGCGTCCAAAGCCTCCTTGCCCTATAGGGACACCTAATTTCCATTCTTTTCTTGATGTATCTGCTAGAATCTCCCCCAGAGCAAAAACTTCAGCAAGTTTCCTTTTTGCAGGGGCTCTTTTTCCAGCAGTCTTCTTATTATATGGCATTTTCGCTGGAGGGAGAGGGAGGAAGGGAAGGAAAAATAATAAAAAAAACATAGGTTACATGCTGACCAGATTTATTTTATGTAGAAATCTATTAGAAGCATGAAAAAGCATGGATTGTTTAAGTCTTAATTTGTTACTACAAAGATACTCTAAAAGAAATACAGTAAAGTCATTTCATTGCATGAATTCTAAGTGAAAAACAACTAATTTTCCAGTCACAAAAAAATTTGACAGCAAAAATCTTCACAAAAGAAACCTATTAGAAGACCTTGTACAATACAGGCTAGAGAATGTCGTACTCAATCACAACCAACCACAGAACTAAATTTACAATAAAGTAAACTAATGAAATAAAGCTCATAATTTTCCTGATGAAAATACAAAAAAACCCCTTAAGCCATTAAAACAGTTAATTTTTTTTCCTCCTATATAACTGCAAGCAACAACAGCGGAAGTCTGCATATTGTTCACAGGGCAGCTTTTAGTAGATCATCAACAAACTAGTACGTAACTACCTATTTTGAGATCATAAATGTAAAAGTATTACCATTACCTTCTCCCAGGCTCAAGACTCAGATAAGCATTATTTCCAGAAATAACATAACGGCCCACTGGAACCAAACCTGTGCATCTTGCTGCAGAAGGGGTCTCATTTTCAGCAAATAAATGTTTTGAGTTTTTAGCAGAGCTAGATTTTGATTCAGTAAGAACTTACTGAATATGCAGCCATGATTCGGCAAAGAGTGCACCAGATCTCTTTACACAAAAGGCCTTCATGATGCATTTTACATAGAACTCATCTTTCCCTCTACCCTATGAAGATACAAGGCACATAAACGGAAGCACAGTTATTTTCTAAAAGACACCGTTCTGACTGGTGGGATTTTATTACTATTATTTTATTTTGCTTAGGGAAGCAGAAGGAATATTAATACACAATTTGGGAAGTTTCTGGATAGCAAAGTATCTTTTTCCTATTAGTCTAGATAATCAATACAGTAACTCTAAGACAAATGCAGTTACTTAACATCAATTTTTGTCTTTTAGTTCTAATGTTCCTCTAGGACTTTTTTTTAATTTCCCAAATAGAAAACTACGTAACTATGACAGCTGTTCCAAAAGTGCTGCTCCCCCCTATACAAGCCTCTTTTCTGACTGGGTAATATCTTCAGGAAATTTATTTCCCCAAATAATGCCTGTCACCCAACTAACACCCGAAGAGAGCAGCCCATACCCCTTTCTCTACATTTCTCCCATTACTAAATGCAAGAATAACTGTAAAGTTTCCTGAAAATGTTATTCTGCCCGCTAATACTCAGCTGCAATTGACCAAATCCCTAGGAGGGGAATGTGACAATGGCTGGAATACTCCACAGAGATGGGATGTGCCCAAGGAGCTCACTCAACACAAAAGGGACTGGTGAGTGGCCTTTGTTTTAGGTAAACAGCTAAACAACAGTTGAGTGGAGCTCAAAATTGTTCAGTGGATCAAACAGTGGTGTAAATGTCTCCCTGAGTTAGCCAGGCCAGCTGGGAGGAGTGAATATGAGGCTTATCCCAACATAAGAGTATAAAAACTAAACAACTAGCAAAAGAATTCTGAAGAGAGCAATGGGCTTGAAATGGTGTTCCTTCCAGGTGTTCCTGGATTCCAACCCACGTATTCCTTCTGGTGGCAGCAGACACCAGCACCATGACAGTAAGCATATTATAGAGACCAGTAATGGGAATCACACTGATATTGTGACTGAGCTGCATATTTCCATTGCTGTATGTTGCAAAGTATTGTTTTCCGTATATATCACTCCTAAATCAGAAATCCCGTATAACATCAACTATCTTCACATATGTAAATTGGATATTACATATTACACCCTCCATGCGTGGAAGAGCTAAAAGAATCTGGTCAGGGAGTATTGGACTCCCAGCAAGCAGTCTGCACAGTCATTCAATTTAGGAATAAACACAGAAGAGAAGGTGTATGATTCCACGCCAAAGAAAAGTTCTGCTTTGTCAGGGTCCTTACTAATCCAAGAAGTGCCTTTGTGTCATAGAACCCCGTCTGAATATCTACTGTGGTTGAACAAATAACTTCTACAAAACAGTATTAAGAAATACCCACATCACAGGAAGAGATTGGTATTTATCAATACCTACATTGCACAAGTGTCCTTATTATCACAAAACAGGATGTTTTAATTCTGCATTTCTTTCCCACATTGACACTTACTTCTATATAGTAACATTTTTCCCTGTAATCAAGATATAGTTTGGGCATTTTACAGTTAAATTTTAAGACTAACTTTACCCACAGCTTTTTCCATACCCCGTCTTCAAGAAACTCCTCTCTTTACAATTCTCCATCTTTTTTTTTTTCTTCTTATCTTCAACTACCGTCTCAGAGGAAGGTTCTTCCTCCATATTTTCTCCAGGAGAAAAATGGGACTTCCAAGCACCAAACCCAATTCCATCTATCTCAGCTAAGACCCCAACAATGAGAAAGTAAAGGTGTCAAAGCACCAGAAGGAACACAGAGGAGCAGCAGTGGCTATGTGTTGGTATCACTTACAAGAGCAGGGCAAAAAGATCATGGCAGACCTTTAAGCAGCTTCTCAGGACACCCAGATCAGGAAAAGGACTGAAACAGAGGACAAACTGAAATCATGAGAAGCGGTAATGAAAAAAATAAAGCAGAAGTCTCGAGCACCAAGACTCACTCAGATAAAGAAGGAAAACAAAGGCACAAAAATCAGCAGTGTTGCTTAATGACTTGGATGTAGGACAAAAATCACACTCACTGTCATCTAAAGGGTACAAAAACATACAAAACGAGCATACTGTCCTCAAGCTAAGAACAATACAACAGACATGGAGAGGGCTTGAAGGACTACATCCCTTGACCTCTGAGCTACTACAAATAACGCCAGTGAGACTTAGAGACCTGCACTTAGGTGCCTGAATGCTGGTCAGAGTGCTGTCCAGTAAAAGAAAAATTTGTAGCCTCTTTTTCAATAAAGCTAGCAAGCCAGTGAAATTAAACTATTGACATGCTTCACATCTTTGACATTCACAGGGAGTGTCTTGATAGTAGCCTTGCTTAAAAGGGAATTAAGTTTACTTAAAATAGCTCCTCACGAGTATTAAAGAAGGAGATGGTGTTTCCCTCTTCCCTCCCCACCTTTTTTTTTTGTTTAACACAGTCAATAATTGTACACCTGAAGGTATTTAGTTGAAAAAAAAATAATTAATGACAACTTCCCTTTATCCATCAAAGCAAAAATTCAAAATGGACATAAGTTTGAACGTCCCCAGCTGGGAACCCTGCCCTTAACAACTACACTAGATACACATACATGGTTTCTTGGCTGTCTATATTCATATCCATCTGTTAAGATGGCACTGTGCCTACTTACAAGTTGGTCAAACTATCAGTAGGCCAGAGGTGCCAAACACTGATCGCTTTCAATGGGCAGCATGCACAATACTAAGCACTCTCTTTTTTACAAAAAATCTGTTATCCATGGAAATATTTAAGCAATGGCCGCACGTGTTTTCACATTTATTTGGATAAAGCCATTCAAGGATCTTCTACTGATTGAAACTAAAAACACCTGGACACAGCAAAAAATTTGTACATGAAAATACTGAACTGGGGGAAAAAAAAAAAAAAGACAAAAATAATGAAAAAAGATAATGACATTTTAGTGCAAATTCTATCATTTTATGTACTTTTCAACTCACAATACAGCAAACACGAGGGGTTCGTCAAGAAACTTGTGAACAAGCAAACATAATGTAGAGCTGCATACTGTACATTGCACAAATGGAATAAAGTCATCTACTTCTCCCTAAAATCACCTTTTAAAATTCACACACGCAAAATAAAAAAAAAAAAATCACCTTTAACTTGCCTACATCTCAATTATCTGTCTCCATCAGTAAATGGAAATATTTTCTATCCCACAGGTATTGTGAAGCTTAATTCATTAGTGCCTGCAAACATGCTGAAGTCCTTGGAAACAGAGTGCCACAGATGTCAAGTACTATACTATAACTCAAGTATCAAACAGACCTGACCCTACTTAGCTAAGGTACCTGACGAGAACAATTTTCAAGGTGCATGACTGTAAACAGCAGCATTTTGTGTGGCTACAATATGCTCAAAACAAAGATTTTGCTACTAACAGGTATGAATAACAGAAGTCTATTTGTCTAAACTCGCTCCTAAAGCCTCTTAGTACTACAAAGGCTATTTCTCCTGCTTCTCCTAAATAAAACATCTTGTAAGAAACTGAATACACTGTACTTGAGATATACAGACAATTTTGCATCAGTAGTGCTATTAGTGGCGTTATCTTTACAAATGTTGTCTGCAGTGGTTGCTACTCTAGCAATACTTGAACTCTTAGAATAAATATGAATAGCCACTTCTCAACTTGTGTTGGCATCCATTCTCAATACAACTCCGAAATTAATACAAATCAAATTTATTTTGAAGGAAGTATATTTCTGCTGTGTGGCAAGTCAGACTAGTTTCTTCCTGATGCTCCTCTTTTATTCTCTGGAAATTGTCATTTTTATGGTTGTTTATCTCAGTAGGACCTATTTTCATTCTCAACACAGAGAAGGCATGCTGGTGACCTGTGCTCCTCTTCATGAATAGGTAGTCTCAGCAAGACCTGAAATCTATGCATCATTAATACTGTTCATCAGTCATAGCAAGACATCTAAGCCTGCCTGCAAAGAAAGAAATAAAAGACAAGCAAAAAACCAAGGTTTTGCTCAAGAAGTGGGAGAGAAAGAATACGACACTTTAAGGATTCTGAATACTGTAAAACTGTTTCACAGGAGGGACCATCAAAAAGAAAGAAAAAAAATAAGTACCTGAAGTATCAGTGACTTGTAAACCAAGCGATACCAATGGTGAACAAAGACTTTCTTGCAGAAGTTGGACATTCTGTGACCGGTCTATCACTGTGTTACGTTTTTGAGTAGCGCTATAATCTCATTTCCTGGTGATTAAGATATCTAACAATTAATAGTACTCATGGAAGAAGAGGCGCTAGGGTTCTTTCCCCCAAAAAATAAGAAAAAGGTTTTTTAGACAAAATGAATAAATGTACAATAGTAGACCACAATTAATGAAAAGCATTTAATCACAATAGTACCATACTGGACAAAGAGAATCTTTTTTTTTTTTTTTTTTTTTTCCTTTTTTTTTTTAAAAAAGTACATTGCTTTGTGGCAG
>VXBO01005454.1:72342-119751 GCA_013400135.1 Rhinoptilus africanus | reverse complement strand
GGGAGGAACAGGCCCCCGGCGGTACCACCAACCTCCTCAGCGAGGGAAGCAGGAAAACCCAGCCGGGGCCGCCGGGCAGGCAGAAGGGGAGGTGAAACAGCTCCTCAGAACTCACCNTCTTTTTTTCCATTTTTTTTTAAACAAGTACACTGCTGTGTGGCAGACTTTTATAGAACGCAGCTTCTTCAGAGACAGGAAACAGTCAGTTACAAGAGGAATTGCTGCATTGCTAACTAATTTTAAATTACCTTCACAAAAATACACTTTCATCTTTTGCAGAGTATTTAAGGTTCTCCTGAAAATCCTGAGCACCACTCAGATAGGTACTGCAACAAAGAACACAGTAAGCTTCATAAGGTGCTAAATCATCTGTCACTCCAAATCACCTCACCACAAAACCAACAGCAAGTACCTGTGCATGTAAGTGAGAAACTTACCAGCTTTATTATAATTCGGCATACTGTATAAAAATCATCAGCTCTGAAATTCATTAGGAATCCTACATTACTTGAGGATTATCGCCAAGAATTAAGTGGACAGTTTATTCCTACAGAGGAAGGCAGAATTCTTTTGATGCAATAGTAGCTACAGGAAGCTTCACAATAGCTTTTATATTTTTGCCAACGATAAAAAGGGCCTGTGGATTTTCTATTAGTTAATAAAAGCCTTAAGCACAAATTGAAAACCAAAGAAACCAGGCAGGTTCACCCTGCCTGCAATCACGTAACACTTAAACAAGGAAGGTCAGTGGCGAGAAATAGGAAGTGAAGAAAAACCACAACCTCTGACAAGACAGAAACCAGCTTATGCCAGTTCTGTCCCAACAGGCCTGCCTTGATCCTAAAATTGGAGATTTTTATTTGTGATTNTCCTAAATAGAAAAAATAATAAAAATTACACCTCAAAAGCAGACGCTGGCTGTTAAATACCTCCTCCTCGCCCAGGCCCGGCCGCCGCTCCTTCCGCCCCGTCCGAAATTCCCGCACTGCCAGGGGCCCTGAGGCGTCCCAACCGCCCCAGCGCTCACCTCCCAGTATCGCTCGTTTCCATTGGTCGGCCGCGCCGCGGAAAGCCCGCCCTCGCCCCTCCTTGGCGGNTGACAAGACAGAAACCAGCTTATGCCAGTTCTGTCCCAACAGGCCTGCCTTGATCCTAAAATTGGAGATTTTTATTTGTGATTTGTTGGTTTGTGTTTAAAAAAAAAAACAAAAAAAACCCCTGTTTAGTTTAAAGGAAAACTCAGGAATGCCTGCCAGCCAAGGTCCTGTTTTGTTTGTTAGACACACCGGGACGCTCCTGAAAATGACAAAACTCTTTAAGTGGCACTGAGTATAGCTTTTAATGCACCTCGCCTTATCGCTANCGGTGCCCGCTGGGAAGTGTAGTCCGTGACCTCCGCGGGCGCCCGCCATGGGCCGAGAGCAGAGGTATTTCCACAGGGTAACTGTGCGAAATCTGGGCGGTTTAAGCCGAAATAAGTTTGGAAAGGTCTTTGTCAGGCTCATGCCGTGTGGTAATGACCCCTGTCAGGGAAACAGGGCAAGACACAGGCTGCTGAGTGTCTGGGGGACGAGGTAACGCAGCAGTTCTCCGTCTTGTGTGATGTCCAGGCGGAAACCAACCCCTCCAGCACCATTACCTCATTAGATACCATTAAACAGCTCATTATTTTACCTGCTTACCCTTTCTGATTTCACCTACTATGGTCTCTCACAGTTCTGCAATGGAGCGTCTCCATCCTCCGAAGAAGCTTTTTATCAGAGCTTTGAAAAAGCCTGTATTTATGTATTTAGTCCTGACTTGCTTTTTTTAGCAGGTTCTCTGATACTGAAATTGCTTTGAGTGCACAGGAATGTTGTGCGAAATTAATAATAATTGCAAAGTTTTATGTAAAAGAAGGCATGCTTTCAAAGGGTCAGCGTGGATTCTGACCCTTTCCTCTTCTGATTCTCTTTCCTCCCCATCCCAATCTCCTTTTCTTCAGGCACAAGTCAAATCATACAGCGTTGGTTCACCTCACAGGTCTGATCCATCGGTCACCCGGTATCACTACATCTCCTTTTGTCATCAGGTACACATGTGTGCACACCAGCACTTGCTTCTGCCAAGCTGCGAAATGGGAGACAGGCATGGAAGATTAAAGACATGCCAAAACAGAGGATTTAGGGAATGAGGCAGGAAAAAAATAAGACAATGGTTTTGTGTTGTTAATTTGCTGGGAGCTTTAAACCTTAAAAAAAAAGCATCATGTTTTCCTGGCTACCATCTTCACATGCAGCAATTTTAGAGGTACTAAACAGCTTAAAACGAAGAACAGTCATTCCATAGTACGTTTAGCATGACAGTACTTGTATAGTAGATTTCCTTGAAAACTTGGGCTACATTAGAAATAATAGCTATGTATACTAGAAATCCTAGATACTCATACAGATGTTCAAGAATCTGAACTGTTCTAAATGTTCTAGGTTATTACTGCCCATAGGAATCACCAGAAGATTGTTTGAAAGAAGTGGAGCACACTACCACACGATAGCATTTCACTTGAAGTACCATCATCTTTAGTATCAGATAACTGGGATCGTGAGAACATTTTAAGATGATGATATAGAAAAGAAAATGAAAAATTTAATAGATACGCTATTCACTCCTTTGGTGAAAAGCTGATCTTCAGGCTGTCAGTCTGAAAACAGCCTTAACAATGAGACCATAGGGATCTAAAGTAAATTCTGCTATCCCATCTAAAAGTTTGGCAAAAAAAATACTATCTTTTCTTGCATGAAGAGAGAAACCCACACATCATTCTGATTTTTCTCTGATGAGCCAGTATAATCAGTTGCTTATATACCCGTCCTACTTCTTATTAACAAAACCATAAGATTCTGCCTGTAAAGTATCAGAACAGAGTCATTCATATATTAAGTTTCCATACACTAACGGTCTGGGGTTTTGTTCAGCCTGTCTGGATGCATTTGCTTTAATACTGCTACAGCTGGAGATTCTTCAGGTATTAACCAAATCGAAAGCGGCCTCAACTTTCTCAGACGTTCCCTATATACCAACAATTGTTTAACTATATCTCAGAGAAGCAAATATTGACCAAACAATCAAAAGCATAGGATGGGTTTCTCATTATCATCTTCCACTGTAAGAGCGTTCCAGGAATGTGCTAAAACTTACAAATATGCTTGAAGAATTATTTTAGATGTGATAATTGTGTCTGATTCGTCTCCAGAGAAAGGACTTTCTATCTTTTCCTTAAAGGTTCTCTGATCTTAAATGAAATGGGTAATCCGATCTGTGTGTATCAGTGACTTGTAGCTGTTAACAGATACAGCTGTTAAGAGGAGTTCAAATGCTACTTTTAAATAGTAGCAAATATGCAAAATATACTGTGCTATAGTGTATAAGCAGTAACATACTTTCAATTTAGCAATGTGGATAAGAAGTATGATATTTTGCATGTGGCTTGGCAAGAATGCCTGAAGAGATAGTGATCAAACTACAGTATGAGTTCTTCTAGACCAACATCTCATAAAATAACCTAGATTAACCTTGAAAGTTTTCAGAAGACTGGTGAATCTCCAGAGTAAATGAAGAATAGCCATTTCACAAATAACATTTTGAGAAGGAACAGTGGTATGATCATATTCCAAGAAGCAGTTCTTGACTCAGTAGCCCTGTGTTACCGTCCGCCCACCGTGTACCTGCTGTGGTGTACAAAGAATTCTGCATCCCATCATAGCTATGTGTTCTCCTGCAGTGTGAGTACACTGACACTAGGGAAAAAATGTGGTTACTGCAAACTTTCTTGATTTTTTTTCCTCTTATTCACATTTCACACTGTTTTCCTCAGTGGAAAGGTGTGTATAATTTGAAGTGAAGGGTGTGGGGTTTTTCCTCTAATGTACTTTTATTAAATTTTCAAAGGATAATCACTATTCTCTAAGAATAGCAGTATGGCGCTCCAGAGTTGTCTTTGTTCATCCGTTAATATACTTTATAAGAGTATTTAAGATGATCTGCCTGGTAACCTCAGAGTTTGTGTGTATTTTAGGAGATCAGTACAACATCCTATTGTGTCTGTGTGCTCTTCAGAGGTAGCTAGGAACAAAATTGTTTCTGCCACGTGTTTAAGATCTTTCTGGGTGTCTTTATGACTGTTGTTATATGGTTAACTAATAACTCTTAGTCTTTATATTAGTCTTTATCTTAGTCTTATATGTAAGTTGTTATATATCTAACAACTAATTTTTGTTATAATGACTGCTTTTTGTATTTGGTTAGATAGGAATTTGAATGTTGGTTTATTAATTCCTTCAGAATGCAGTGAATAAGAAACGAGAAAGAATCAACTATCATTTGGGATATTCAATCCATTTGATGAGACAGCTTTATTGCTCAATAAAGTTATTACACATCTGTCTAGAAAATTACACGTGAGATAAGGCTGTCACCTAAGTTCTCCTCACCAAAGGAAGGTGCAATATTGTTTCATAATAGGATCATGTTCTTAAAGAACTTAATGAAAATCACTTCAGTAAATAAATATTTACCCCTTTTTACAAACAGAGTCAAAACCAGAGATGCTGAGGGATGTGCTGAAGGAAATTTCTAATAAATGTTGAAGTAAGTCCTAGATTTCTTCACTCTTTTTTTCTATATTATGAATTACAAAACTATTATTAATTGTACTGTTCAAAACCTTAAACTGAAAATTGAGTTGCTGAGGCAGGAAAGGGCTTTGTAAATCTTGCAGCTCGTTGAAAATATCCTCTGTATTCATTCCCCACGTTAAGCAGTTAAGTAGTTAGATGAAGGAATGGAATATGGGGAAGAAGAGGGCCAAATTTTACTGTATACTCAATAATTTAATGGAAAGGGGTTGGAGTATTAGAAGAATTAATGAAACTACTATGGAGGAAATGCTAAAGAGAGCTACAGATCCATCAGAAGTTTTACTTTTTCTGGAAGTTTTGTGATGCTAATGGACGTGTGATTTGAAGCTGTTAAAGGGAATCATTTTTAAATAACTTGGAGCTTCTAAGACTAGAGTTTGTTTGAAGTGCATTAAATTAATCCAAATTAAAGGACTTTCATGGGTTGCTAAAGGGTTTGTATGTTTTCTTTGGTCAAGGTCCAAACTCTCATGCATGGGCAGTTTTTTCTACTTAAAAATAAATGACTAAACTGTCTTGGATGTGAAGGGTCTTCACCCATCTTAGTTAGAAGCTATATTTATAGGTATGCACACATTTTATCTGGGGAGCACTGCATATCCTGCACTGTAGATACATTCACATGCACGCAAACAACAGTACATGGAGTCTGACTGTAAGGATACAAAGAACTTCTGTTTATCATCAAACATTTCATATATCCCATTACATGTGAAAGAATTATTATCTGTCCTGTTGCAGTGCAATGCTTTTCCCTATAATGGAGTTTTACTCTGCAAATTTATTTTGGTATTAAAAGGTTCCACTTTATAATGTCTATGGTTCAATCAGTGATCTAAAAGGCACTTAAATGCTTTGAACAAGATACATAAAACGCTTTTATTGCAAAAGCTTTGCTGTATCTACCAATTTCACCATTGATCTCTTTCCATGTAAGGCAGTTCTGGAAGCTGCCCATGCTGTATAAAATCACATGGTGGCTTTTGATCTCCAGCTGGTGATTAAAGCACATTATGGAGGTTTGAAATTTTCTTGTGGTCATTAGCATACCTCCAAACACTCTCTGCTAAATAGTAGTGGTGTTCTCACTACACGCTATTCAAATAAGAAACCAGGAATCTATAAACTTATTTCCTGTCCTTTGTAGCTCAGAGAATACAGATCTCTTGAATGAGGTGACCTTACCCTTAGCAACAGAGTTACTGTTCAAATAGCGATTCCTTAAGGTGATTAGGCTCTATCAAAATGCAAGGAAGAATGAGGCTATATCTTTTCAAACACCCTTTTGATACAAACAGGAAGAGCTCTGTGCTTTGCAAGACCTTGTATAGTTACTCCCTATCTACAATTCCATATTTCCCACTCTCACCACTGTCACCATTGCTTCCAAGGTCACCAGGCTGTTGTAAGTTTTCCACAGTCGATTTTTAAACAATGCAGCATTAACTCTGTTGCTTGTAAATAGCAAAAAAAAAAAAAAAGCATCTTTCCTCCCACTTTATGAAACTGTATTTATGTGGTGGGAAAAATAAAGAATCACCATGCATTTGTTACCTTCTCTAGCAATCTCTTTGAGGTTTCCTTTCACAGAAAATAAATGAGGATGTCAGCTTTATATGTTTATATTTCAATTTATTATATTATGTTGCATTTTATTTATGTATTTTTACCATCCATATCGTACTAGCAAGCAAAGTTTACTGAGTATAACCCAGATACAGAGGAAAACATAACATTTGCTGAAAGAAATTACAGTCAGTAAATACCAAATAAATTCCAAAGCTTTCAGTTAGTTGTTCTACCCTGTCCCCTCACTCCCAAAAATAGAACAAATATAGGTAACCTGGTTTCCGACAAGTCAGTGGTTACAGGCTTTTAAAAGGGAATGAAAACTGGGTCAGGGGAAGAGTACTGGCCTGGAATGGATGTTCCAGTTGTAAGGGAGACATTTGAGAGGACAGCAAAACTTGTGGAAGAGATGGGCAAGCAGAATGACAAGATTAGCAGACCTAGGGAAGGAACACAGTTTTGAGTCTCGTATATTGTATGGCAAAAAACCTGGAATTATTTGAATCTGGGAAACAGAAGATTCCCATCTCCGCTTTTATCTGGCAGTTTAACTAACGCTTGGAGGAAGAGGAGAACTACAGAGAGAGAACACTAAAAATTTATCATATAGCTAACATTTTTCTTTTATTTTCAAGCAACACCCTAACATACCTAAGATCTTTTGTAAGATTGGACACAGATGCTTCTATCCAAGGAGCTTATTGTTCAGAAAAAAACCACTAATGTAAAGCAGCGCACATTGCATCCTTTTTTCATACCAAAAGTTAATCTGTGTTCATATAAATAGGTATTTGGTGGATTAATTGTCTCATACAAACTTTCTTTGAGGAAGTAGAAGGGGCAGAAGCCATTGACTGTTTCCTCAGGAGAAGATATCATGGAATGAAAATTAAAAATAAACCATTGCATTTCATTATAATCCACACTGCTTTGTCTTCTGGCAAGCTTTATTATCCAGAACTAGCTGTCTGGAGAAGAAAGAATACTGCTGCTCTTCCATACTCAGGCATAGCATGGAATCCTTCCCTCCATGCTGCTGTACTGCATAGTTTTGGTGCTCATGACCATGCTAATCTACATAAAATTTACATGACATATAAGAAAATATATGATTTGCATAAGAACTGGTTTTCTCCAAGTCCCAAATGGCACTAAGAGACTCTAAAAGAGCGCTGCCACTAGGTGTCTCATTGGTTTCAATATACTCCAACCCAACAACAAGAAATGCTCAACAAAATTTAACAAAAATACAGTTAATTACCACTGACATTCCCTCCGTCGTTACACCAGCACACCCTGAATTTAATCACATGCATTATTGTAATCAAGCTGTCAATCAGATTTTGAAATATTTCATTTTTTGACATAATTACAGCAGAATCCCTACAGCCCGTCTAGAACATGGATATGGCAAGATTGATATTGTGTTACAAAATGTGATCTGACAAAAAAAAAATTGATGCTTCTGTGCAAAAATTAAAGAAACACTGAACTGCTAATGCATTTACTCTGTAAATATGTTGCATCAGGTAGAATGTCAAGAGTTAATATAACTGTCTGCTCATGCACTGAATAATATGCTCATTCTGGGTGTGCTTTAAATGCTTAAGTGTTGTCCGTGTCATTTTTATTTTTTGTTTAAAAATCTATAGCTTTAATTTGCTTAATTGGAACCAACTGTATAGAGGACTTTTTTGCTTTTAGGCTTACAGCAAAAGAGTTAGAGAAACAATCAGCGGAGAAATGGGATGCCACGGAGAGAATTGGGCTCGTTTTGAAACTCCTCTGAGATAATCCCATCTTTGGAAAGCCACGAAACTAGTGGAACTGTTTGATTAGCGTTTGCAAACAGCTTGTGATGAGACATCCAGAGTACATACTGGTATCTTTTTCAAAAATTTAATGTTTCTGCTTTTTGGTGTATGATGGGGAGCGTA
This sequence comes from Rhinoptilus africanus, assembly GCA_013400135.1. Taxonomy (NCBI): domain Eukaryota; kingdom Metazoa; phylum Chordata; class Aves; order Charadriiformes; family Glareolidae; genus Rhinoptilus; species Rhinoptilus africanus. The sequence goes on along the minus strand of VXBO01005454.1, from coordinate 111,569 downwards.
CTTTTTGTGTTAACACTTCAAAACATTCGAGATGCACGTAGAGGTGGAAGGCCCCTGCGATGGAGACCCATCTGTCAGCAATTACAGGGCTTCCCCCGAACATGTGTAATACAAACTTCAGCCTGGCTCAGGTGAGCATTAGTCGGATGTGGTCTCTCTCATTTTTGGGACCCTAGTTTGTCTTTGAACCAAGAAGGTAACTTTTACCATCTGATGGCTGTTTCATGGCCTCTGTGAATGAGTTTGCAGCCCCCAGCTTGATTTTATGTAGACAGATGTCCCCCTTCACAAAAACAACTGTCACAATTGGCAATAGTTGTCACAGGTGCTGGCAGAAGCATGGGCTCAGGATGAACGGACAGGAGGCAGGAGAGTGTCCTCCTTGCTACGAGGAGGCAGGTGAAGAGGGGGCATGTTTGCAATACCACCGGCAGTGCTGCATTTTCAGTCTGCAATACCATTAATTCAGACATCTTTTATGTGACCAGCGCTCTTTGCGTTAAAAGCCACTTGTTTGGATATACCTAGACAGGTATTCCACTGGAATAACTTGATCTAGTTGTGTTTGCATAACGCTAGACAATCTCTTGTCTGATAGCAAATTAATAATAGTTTCTTCCTTTCCATTGCTGGGTGAGGAAAACTGCAAACACGTTTCTCACTGGAGAGATATGCAAGGCTTTTAAGAAGTTATAGAAACACACATGTAGCTTCACGCACAACCCCAGCACTTTTCCACCCTCGACCTGAGGAGACGTGCTATAACTGTGCTCCTCTCCATCTTCATTCTGTCCTCGGGGTCTCATTTGCTTATTTTCCATATCACTGGTACTTGCCCTGTTATTCAGAGAACTCCTGTTTTACTTGAGTATTATCTCAGCTCCTAAGACCTCTGTTTATAAGATCTGTTTTTTCTAGTTGAGTTGCCATATTTTCATGCAGACATCTGTTGAAAGCATTGAATTAATTAATGTAGTAGTAGCAACTAAGAAAACATGACTAATCAGCTTTGCCCTCTGCCGCAGTGAACTTAGCAGGGCACTGGGATGTATAGAATCTGTTGGGCTCTCTGTTTCATGGTTTGTTCTTGGGGAATAGGTTAAATTTCTTCCTTTTCCTTTCATGCCACCTCCTCCTACTTTCCCTTCACAGACTTGAACCCAGCTCCATCCACCCATGCAAAAGATGACCTTGCGTATCTCATGGTGGAGGCCATGAGTTCTGCATTCCCTGCAGGCTGCCTGCTTCTTGATGGGAATCATAGAATGATTCGGGTTAGAAGGGACCTTAAAGATCATCTAGTTCCAACCTCCGTGTCGCGGGCAGGGACACCTCCCACTACACCAGGTTTCTAAAAGCCCCATCCAGCCTGGTCTTGAATACGTACAGGGATGGGGCATCCACAGCCTCTCTGGGCAGTCTGTACCGGTGTCTCACCACCCTCACATCATTCAAACACACCAAAGCCTAGCTTCAAAACAGCTAATGAGGCAGAGTAATGATGAAGCTAGGGCAGAATTGCCCTCAGCAACTGGAGGCCACTTAGACATTTACTTGAAGTCCCATCCATGTCCTGAAGCACACACCGAAATGCCAAGCTTTGTCCCTCCCCAGTAACCTGTAGCTCATATCCAGTGGAAAATTGCTAGAAGGAAAGTGTTTACCATCTATTGTTGAAACAGCTAATTTTTTCAGTAAAGACATGGCTTTGAAGATATTTAAATGGTATTAAACATACCTCAATGATATAAATAAAGAAGCGAGTTCAGCAGTTTTTATGACACCGTATACTGACAATATTCTAAACTGTCCACTAAACATTTTTCACTCTCCGTGGAATATCAACATACTGACTGCAATATTTCTATCTGTGTTCTTTTACTCGCTAATAATCAAATTGCAGCCATCAACCTTTTCATTTGCAACTACTCGCTCCAAAAAGTCAGCACAGCCATTTGAAACAATTTTGTAGCTATCTCAGATGGAATGTGAGTTTTAAATTGTTGAATTGTAAGACTGCCACCTCGTAAACATATTATAATGTATATTGGTCTATTTTGGTGAACAGCTGAATAATAATGTACTTTAAAAACAGTTTGAAATGCATCTTCTAAGATATAAAGCAGGGAGGATGACTAATATGAGAATATGGCATTTCACAGCAAACCTAATGAAAGCCTGTGAAAACTACAGTATCTCATCACCACCCTGGCTACGTTGGCTGCAGCACAGTCGATACTATATTGACTGCTAGAAAGGCTGTGAGTACAAAACATTCCATCTCTCCTGATGAAAGTAACTGAGCTGGGCCAAAACTGATGGGTAAAAGAGTAAATCTTCCAGTTTCATGAATTTTGTATAACTTATTCTTGAATGTTTCTTCGAATTGTGTCCCATCTCCTTGACCAATGTAAACTTTGCTTTTCCTTCATTTTCGAAGAGTCTATTGAGAATGATCATTAGAGTAATAGCATATTTTTAATACATAATTTATCTGCAGAGCCCCAAAATAGAGCTTGCTTTGCCTGCATTTCTAGTTCAGAAAACTCGAGAGGGTACAACTACTTTTAAAAGGATTAGCTTGACTGATCAGGTGTTTTACACTTCCTAATAAGTTATTTCTTTAGTAGAAAATCTTCCCGAAGTGTTTGCTGTTTACTTGGATGTACATCGCGCATGAGACGGCCCGTTAAGCAGAGGGGTAAGACGGGTCTGCCTGGCTCAGGCGTGGAATCATGGGTCCCGTTTGCTCGACCCTGCACGCAGAGAGCGCTGAACTAGCTCAAAGTGCACTTGCCCTCTCTCTCTCCTGCTCGTATAGACTGCTATTCAGGCATTCTTTCCGGGATGAAAAGCTCCTTCCCCGTAGTCAGCAATCACTGCCTGCCTATTCAACAGAGATGCTACATCCCCTCTGATTCTTAATCACGGGACCATGGCACGGTACTCGGCACAAAGGACCAGCACACACACCTCAGGCCCCCCCAAAACAAACAGAAAGCAAAAAAAACCCACCCTAATATCAAGCTATATCCTATATAAGCAGCTAAAGATACATTTTCCTCCACTTCAGTACTGGTATCCTTGTGCTGTGGTATGGATTAAGCTCAAGATGCAATTTTTTACTGACCACTTTATGTGTCATATGACAAAGGGAAAGGCTACGTGTGGGAATGCTCAGAATAAGGTGCAAGAAAATTTCCTCTTTTAACAGGAATCAAAAGAGGAATTCCGATGCATGGAAGTTTGTCATTTCTGTATGCAGTTGAGCAAATAAGATACATAACCTTTTCCTGCGAATGTTGTTTGTCACATCTCTGGGTTGCCAGAGCTTCAGTTGGAAATATTAAATCTACTATAGCATCCTAGTGCTTGGAAGGAATAAGTTGGTACGTATAGGTGTATACCTTCCCCAGGGATATCCAGAACATTTGTACCTGGTCTTTCAAACAAGCCAACAGCTGCGAACAATTAATTTACCTAACAGATAGGTAATACTTGGGTAGAAATAGTTGAATTTTTACTAGTTATCAAGATCCTAATTTATTATTTATAATAATCTTTAGTTACCAAAATCTCAAAAGATGGAAAGCGTAAAAGGCAGCAAGACCACATGGAGAATTTTCTTAGTAAAATGACGTATTTATCTCACAGCCTCAAGGTCGTTGGTTTATTTTTCCCCCAGTGGAAAGCCAAGCATAAGATAAAGGATGTGGGTTATAATAAAGCACGTGAGAAGTTCTTTGCAAAACACCATTTTTGGATGAACTTTTTTCCAAATTAACAGGATAGCATGATAAAAATCAACCTGTCTGCCCTAATGTGGTCATTTTCACCAAGGCAATGTGAGCCTGAAGTGAATATGAGTGATTAAAGGTGTGATCTAACAGTGTTTTATTCAACTTTGATTCATTGTGAATTTCTGTCTCACATCAATAATAAGCTGCAAAAACCTTCACAATACTAATAAACACAATAGTCAGAACATTAAAACAGTCTTGCTTCCTACTGTATACCAACAGAAGAAATAACACCAAAAAATTCAAAGCCATCTTGAAAAATGTACAGACAGAAGCACTCACAAAGCCCATAGAAGACGTTCCAAGAAAGAACCAGAAGGGACATTTGCCGAGGAATAAAGGAAGCCTGGGGATTTAACAGATGAGTGACGGAGACGACAGCAGGTAGGAGTGGGCAGCTGAGAGGTTTGGTCTGGTGGCAAGGAGAAAAGAATTGCACCTGGTGTTTCTGGGCACAAAAGTTGTCCGGAAGCAGGTAAAGCAGACACAGGGCAGGGTCCAGACAGAACAGGGCAAGGAGGACCGAGCTGGAGTTACCAGAGAGACGGTCTGGCCACCTGGAAAGCCTTTTCAGGTCGGCACTGATTAGAAAAGGACAAGCAAGCAGACAGGAGGAGGAAAAGGAAGACCCAGAAGTCCTCCACTACTCTAGTAAGTAAGCATTTTCCAGCTGAGAAAGGAGGGAAACTGAAGCATACAAGGCAGCAGGTAGAAGATTCTTGCCAACTTCAAGTTCCCAGCCAAGTGTGTTCGGCATGGCCGCACATGCTACACTCGGCACCTGCCAAGCTGACCATTTGCAATGGTTCAGGATTTCACTTGTTCCCTTTTCACTGCGTGAAATGATCCTGGGACACTTGCACCTAATACGTAGTTTAGAAGGTTATATGATGAAAATGCGTATCTGGAAAAAAGTGAATTTTACAAGTAAAATTCTGTACTGAAGAGCAGCTTTTTGCCTGCTTACCATGCAGCTCTGTCAATGCACTTCAGGCTTGACTTGTAATACCCTGTAAAAAATTCCAGTGCCGCCTTCTCTTCAGAGCAGTGACTCAGTCACGCTGAACTATCCACCTCTGTGGCAGAATACAGCCTATTGTATCTGTTTTATAACCTTTATGACTCAGAACCCAACACAGTAATCAACACAAAACAGAGCGACTCCAAAAGCATATTTATAATGCAGATGATTTGATATATCACCATTCAATGAGCAGGTAGACATTTCAGGCTGGCACACATAACTACATCTTAAATAAAGGGTCACATTATTAACAGATTGCATCATGTTTTTCAAGGTCTGTGGGGGAGGACAGGCGGGAGTGAAGCTCGGTTTCTTTTTACTGCCATCATTACTATCCAAAACACATAGGACTGGACAGCACAGGGACCTGAACCATGGATAGTTTTAATCATAGGTTAAATTTGAACTGTTGACCTCTATCAAGACTAGTAAGAAACTAATGGTTGTTGACTTAGGTAAGCAACCACGAACAGTTTTTTTGTTGCAATACAGTTCCTACAGGCAAAGGGAGTGCAGACAACAGCCCTACCAGTTTTGGCATCACCATTGCAGACTGCGTAGCAGCAAAGGGGTAGATCTTTTCTAAGTGGAAGACTATCCTGAAGCATCTCCCTACTTGCTGGTTTAATTTCATGCAGAGACACATGTTCCAGCATACACCTGCCTTGGTCCTGGTCCGTTTAAGCCAATGGTAAGGTGTAGCCACAACAACATTGAACTGCTTCTTAACAAGCCCATGGGCAGGGAAATTTTGAATTGGCAATGACCAAGTTAGTGGTTCCCTACTGCTCTTGATTCTGTAGTATTAAGAAGCAAACTCGGCTGCCCAAAGCTGTTTCTGCTCTCCACAGAGAAGAATTTATTTCTGTCTGTTACAGGAAGCTTTGAAAGTGATGTTACAAGATTGTAGCCAGAGAAAGCTTCATGGTTCTCAATAACATGACCATCGTGGCCGCTCTGATCCTTATACATAGAGCAGGGTATGTCCAGATCCTCCTTGAGGAACAGTTTCCTCACAAACTGAATTTAACTTACACTGCTACCAGAGATTTCTTTTATGACACATTGAGCCATCCAGTGGCACAGGCTGAAACAAACTGCTGCGTGTACTTGTTAATACATTTCTCCAGTCCCTTTCCCTGTATGAGATATATATTAGTGAGTACAAAAAAAAAAAAAGGCATAAAACATCTGTTTAGTGATTATTGCAAACAGAACTGAGGGTGATGAACATTTCTAATCATGTAAGGTCAGACAGAAGTGGTCTCTTGACATTGATTTAATAGAGAAGAGGGGTAGGGAAAAAAGAAAGAAAACAATGGAAAATTCCCCAAAGTCAAAGTTTCAAGTTCAGCGTTTTAGGCTTTGTTATCTGCCCTTAACTCACCCCTTTGCATATACATGCTTTTCTACAGTCAGTGTTTAACATCAGATATGTCTCTGAGCCCCTGCAAATTCTTGTCATAATAGTTTGAGTTAATTTATCCCACATCACCTCACTTTTGTGAAGGCTAAAGTCTTGTGACTGCAAACCAGCACTTTAACATTTGAAACAGGAAGAGAGAAGTATCTATACACAGAAGCAGAGATCCAACCACTGAGGGCTTAAATGTGCCAAAAATTAGGTGTAGTTAGTGTGAGTGGGGTTTTTTTGTTTTAAAAGATTGTGAGCGAATTAAATGCTGAATAATGGTGTTATAGCAATAGTGGGTAGAGCTTGGCTTAGCATGGCCAAAGAAGAAAGATCGCTAACAAATAAAATAGGGAGCACCTCAGTGGATACGCCTACAGACAGTCTGTCACCCACTGGTTTTAACATTTCATTTCAAAATTTAATTAGATACCAATTTCTGAATGCCTAAATAAAATCAGACCCTTTGCATAGCATCAACGTACATCAGCTTTCACTGATAAATTTGAGGCTGTAACAACGCTCCTCTTCCTAAATTTTTGTTATTTGAAGAATAACACCAGAAGAATAGCCAGAAATTACATTCCTGGGTCCAGCAGCCCAAAAAAACATCTAACAGAAGTAAACAATGTTAATACCAGTATTTAAGTCACCCCTGTTGCACTGGAAGCAATAGCAAGGCTTTATAAAAAGTGTGTGTGATGAAACAACATTTTGCACTAACCTGGCAGAGGGCAGGGCTGAAAGTTTCTGGTATCCCTAGTTAATAAGAAAAGGCTTCATCAACCACAAAAGCAATGACAAGCTTTTATCATTCTAGTCAAATTTCTCTAAAAGAAGATAAAGCTGTAGATACAGAGTAGCTTGTCCACCCCGAACAACAAGTGTTGCTCGTCTACCCTTCCGTACAAAGGGGTATCAAAGCACAACTGGCTTTACCCAAAACACAATGTTTTATTTGTTCTGTGGAGACATTATTCAAGTCTTTCCAAGTCGTCTTTTTTTTTTTTCCCAAAAAATGAAAGGTAAACTTAATTTTAGAATAATGAAAAGGAGCCATTCTCTGTTAAAACACAGTGACAAGTAATTTTAGGGAAAACTTTTACCTTAGAAAGCTAATTTTGAGTAACATTTAGGGTCTGCCTCGCATGGCCAAAATTTATAGGTTATCTAGGAAACCACTATAAGCACTGTATACAACACTGTAAACCCTCAACACACAAGTCAGTAACAAACATTGTAGACTTCGTGGGACTCCCTACTGCTGCAGTATTGTCAGACAGATCATTGCAGAATCCAGGTATAAACAGCTCATTTAGAGTGTGATAAAGAATGAAAAGTGCAAAAGAAAAGGCGATAGTTCTGTTTTGGGGACAAACTAAGCTCTAATCAATGTTTCCCTTTCTAAAGTAACTGCCGCAAATCAATTTAATGCCCAGATGATGGAGCAGGTGTACTCTGTGCCTCAATATATAGTCCTGATGTCTATTTTTTCTTACCAAGGCAACCAGGGTTTAGAGGAGACCAGTGGCCTAGGGCATGTCAGAGTTTCAAGAGCCATTACAGCTGTGGTTTTATCTGCCAAAAAAATAAACATAACTACAGCTTTCTGAAGTAATTGTTAGCTACTCAGAAATATGAGGAGTTGTGCAAATGTGTAAGCTACCGTCAGTACTGGTATGTGTGCATTTTTCACCAGGGGTGTATTGGACCGGCAGTTTCTATACTTCGCAAATCATTCAACACAGTTGTAGTAGGCTGAGCTGTGTTCTGCAGCAGGTGGGCAGGATGAGACCGTCAACCATCCCTCCGTTCATCTACCTTAGACACATATCCCCCTATTTCAATAATACTCAGAAATCATATCATTAGGCGACTGATAAAACCATCTCCGTTTTATAGATGGGAAATGAAATGAGGCCCGGGCTTCTCCATCAGGTTGGGGCTGAAGTCTGTAGTGCCCATTCCTTTTGTGATAGTGCCCCACTCACTGGACAATTTTCCTTCCTCCTCTACAGTATCTCTCCCTACCTACCCCTCTGCCTGGGGTCTACGCAGAGTGAGATGGTTTACAAAGTGGTTTGTGTTAATTCAGTTTATTCAGTCTATTCAGGATATATGGTGTTCAGAAATACCATAAGGTAAAGGGATGGATCCAGTCTCCGAGTTTCACAGCTGCGCTTCACATTTTAGTGAACTGCACCGAAATAGCCTGCGATGTGCTGGGGTAACGTTAACTGAGGGCTGTGTCAATCTAAAGTGAAACATCAGGGGATTTCCTGTTCCCTCCGGTATGGGAAAGGATAATTTTGCGAAAGGCTGTTGAGTATTGGCTCATGACAAAGAGCAGATACCAGCGCCAGCCGCGGGAGGAGTGGCCGCGTGGAGGAGATTCAGGGGCTTCCTGGGGCTGGGGAGTCTGAGATAGGGGCTGAGACACCTCCTGGAGGGGCTGGTGGAGCTGTGTCGGGGCTGCTGGTACAAACAGCCCCGTGCTGAGTAGTTGCCTCCTGTATCTTTGCAGGAGAGGCCTTCTAAGGGCTGAGATAAGAATGATGTCTTTCTGAAAAAAAAAAAAAAGAAAAAAAATCACCAGTATTCCCTACCTGCTTCAAAAGCAGTAAGGCCTGGACAAAAGGAGAATCTTTTCAGTAATACTTAATGGCAAGTACACCTGCATAGAAAGAACTGCAGGATTTGGACACAGAGCTNAGGAGGATGCTGTGGGAGACCGTGTCAAACGCCTTGCTGAAGTCAAGGTAGACCACATCAACCGCTCTCCCCTCATCCATCCATCCAGTCACGCCATCATAGAAGGCGATCAGATTAGTAAGGCATGATTTCCCCTTGGTGAATCCATGCTGAGTACTTCTGATGGCCTTCTTTTCCTCCATATGCTTTGAGATGACGCCCAGAACGACTTACTGGGAAGGTGTCCTTTCTGCAGGCAGCTGGCTGTGCACTCAGAACAGCAGCGGTCAACTGAAAAGCCAATTCTCCTCCAATTAGTAATGCCCAATACCATCCTCTTCCCAAGTAGATTGACAGCGTTTGTTGTGTTTCTGTCTTTCCCATAGACACCATTCGACTCGTTAAGGCAAGGGATGTGGCCATCTTATTTGCTAGGAACCTTGCAAACAGAGAAACGATTAAACTGTAGAGGGTAGGCAATAGGCTCAGACCCACAACCCTGTTAATTACTTAATACGGTATCATGTTTGACAGATTATCTCTGCTACGGTAAGAGGCTATCTTTGCTTGGGCACTTAGCCCAGGAGCAAATACCAGCTGGTTCAGCTTCACGGAGCCCATCGCACAGTGCAGGGGGGCTTCGAAGCCTTGGGAGAGGTCGTTTCCAAACGAAGTTGCTGCACTGTGAACCAGAGGGAAGTTTCTAACAAGAGTTTCCAGTGGATAGAAGGGGCTCCACTGTCCGGGATGGACAGTGGGCAGAGAGAGTCTCTGCCCACTTGCTTAAACTCTCTGAAAGCAATTGCTGTTGAAGCATTTAATTGATTTCTGAATCATGAGACACCCCGTGGGTGCAAAGCCTACCACTAGGACCTCGTTCAAAGGCTCTGTCTTACTCAACCCGCGCACCCTGCTAACGCACAGCAGAACGTGTCTCCTGGCCCCAGACTATCACCGCGTTTCCTGCGTGTTTTCCTTCAGCAGTGCCCAGACCCCCTCACTATATTTGCAGAAGTCGAGGCAAGTTCGCACAGGGCAAAGCACCTTTCTTTTGGCTCAAAGCAGCATAAAAGCACTGTGTTAGCGGAGATGCCACCCAAAAGTGACTCCAGTGCCTCCGGAGCTGCTGGCACTGGTGGTGGGAGAAGGCAGCGTGGCTCACCGCAAACGCGGCACATAATGGAAAATAAATACACTTTAAAAAGCGGTATGAAGAGGGATGGTGCCCATCTCAGCTCTGCTGGAGCTTTGCCGAGGCGGAGAGGCAGCCCCCGCGGGAGCCCAGTGGGCTGGAATCCGCCACAAACACCTCGTCCTCCCACCGGGAGCCTGCTGCTTCCACCCCGAGGCTTGGGAGCTGAAGCGAGATTACCTTAAAAACTCTGCCTAGCGAAGGGGAAGGTGAGGCCAACTTTGCGGTGGGATTTGGCTTCGGGCAGAGCCCCTCGCCTGGGGAGGCTTTAACGCACGGGCACAGATAGGCAAAGTCGCACTCACCTGGGGGTCACGCAGCGGCAACGCCGACACTCCATCTGCTCACCCGGAAAGCCAACACAGCGTTAAAAAAGCAGGCAGGATGCTCAGACCAGATTGGACTTTAGGCAGGAAATTATCTTTTCAAATTTTGGTTGAGCGATAAGAAGCTTTTAAAACTAAAGAAATGAATGATGTATGCAAAGCTGTACTTGAAATGATTCTGGTGTTGCAAATTGCCATGCTCTTACTGTGGAGCTGATGAAAATAAATGAAGCTCTGCGTTGCTGGGCTTTTTCCTCCCCCTTCTAATAAATGAAATGAAAAAGCCCCATTATTGTGCCACCTGCTTCAAATTCCTAATTGTGGTAACTGAATTCTGAAATTGTTTGTTAGCTGTGTAATATCACAGGCATTAAAAATACTGAGAGGCTATTAAGTTCTTTAAAACACAGCACCGGATAAAAAGGTGCAGCTATCTTCAGATTTTATTTCCATGAAATAACTTTTCCAGTGGAGAAATATGTTAAAATCCTGCAAGTGCATCCTGAAAAAAAATCCCTGTTAATTTAACAGTTAGAGAAGCTGCAAAGTAAAGACCCAGGAGAGATCCATTGGCATATTGAAATATTTTAAAAAGAGAGCCGTACGCCGTTCTGTTCATATTTTTTTCTAGCACAGAAATATAAAAATTTGAGACGACAATAGAAACCATATGAAATTCAAATGTAATATTTCTGATGAACAGGTAGGTGTGTGCAGATACATATCTTCGGAGTGCCTACAGCCATGGAATCTTGCTGCATGCCTGGACTATTGCTGCATGTGTGTATGATGCATCTCATTTAATTCCTAAATTTCAGTTTCTCATTTTAATAATGTTCTAACTTAGATATCTACATAGATATGTTTTACAAATTCAAAAAAAAAAGTAATTATCAAGACAAGCTAAAAAGAGTTGTTCTTGAAATATTTTGTCATTACAAATAATTTTTTTTTGTAGAGAAATACCATTGTTTTGTCCATTTTAATGAGACAGGACTGGAATCAGTCAGAGAGATCTGCATAAAGTTATCCCATGCATGTCCTAGACAGTCTGTTATTTCACAAATGCATATATGGATATATACTTACACATATATATATATATGTATGTGTGTGTGTGTGTAAATTATTAGACAGGATGCAACCGTTTCTCTTAGATTAACTTCTCACACGTGAAAACCCAGCACAGCAACGAGTAAAGGGTTAAAATAACAATCTCCGAATTCAAGTCAGCTGTGACAATATTCAGCACATTGAACTGCTGAAATCTATGTGGAATTAGACATCCCTTTGCCCATCGAACCAGATTAACCAGTTTGTTATTACCTTGCATAAGCAGCATTTTAGAGGAGAGGGGACGGGAGGAAAAGGGACTTTTCTCATCACGCTTATTACCAGGCAGCTCTCGCAAAAACTCGCCCACTTGCTGCCTTCCCCACTTCCCAGCTCCCGAGGCAGAAGTTACCGAGCAGCCTCAGAACAAATCCCAGTAACAACAATTCTTTCTCGGCTTTACACTGGCACACAAAGGTGTCCTGTTGGCGGCAAAATCTGGCTTCATCAAAGGAGAGGATATTCCAAAGAGAAGTGCAGACCCCACAGTCTGACTATTTTGAAAAAGAAACAACAGAACAAGAAAAAAGGGAACAACCAAAGAGCTTTGTTGATAAAAGAGAGGCTTTATCAAAAAAGTTAACTCTAAATGGATTGGTACAGAAAGATCATAGTCGCAAATGGAATTTCACAGGTGCTATTTAAATAACTTTTAAAAATGGTTGCAAACAAGAAGCAAATACGGATCTTGTAGGGGTTAAGAGGAAATGAAAAGTTACACATTCCCAGTTAATTTATTTGAGTATTTTACCTTCTTTGTCCTATACAGATCGACAAACTCCAAGTTGTGTTTTGACTGATACTTAAAGCGATGATTAATTTGCACGCACGTATTTTAGCTCGACTGGCTTGCAAACTAGTTATTACCATTGCTGATTTGCTGATGTGCTGGTTGCACTTCACAAAGAGCCTGAACCAAGGTCCTTGGCAAACAATGCCTGGCTTTGAAGCCCGTGCTGCCGGCTTGGCCACCTAGGCCATATGCCGGGATTTCTGCCCCGCGCCTGGATAACGACCACAAAGAACTTCCCAAATTGACCAGACAAAGATCCACACACTTCAGCCCACCGAAGCTGAAGATTTCCCTCTATATGCCCCTAGAGATATCACCATATATTCATTTTTGAGCAACGTTTTCAAAGAAAGGTTTCATTTTGGGGAGAAAACGCACAGGAAAAATGCATGGATGAGGGCAAAAACGCGAGTGATTGTAGTGCTGCGGCTCTCCCACAAACAAATGTTTGAGTATTTCTGGAAAACTACCCACAGCTTGTTTATAATACGCTGCATGACATTAGAAAGAGAATATTTAAAAATACAGGCTCACATCTGCAGAAAGAGCAGCGCTAATTATGAGAAAACACAGAAAATGGACATAAAATGCAGTAATATATGCAGAGGGTTTTTTTAACTCCTCTAAAAGTGAAAGGAATGAAAAACTGGTAAAGGGGGAATAAACCAAGCATTAAACATAAACATGCGTGACTGTCTAGCTAGAGTATCTTATTTAGATTTTTCGGCTATTTATTGTCTGTTAATTTCCTGTGTTCCTGTTTTCCTATTGAAGCATCAGACACCAAAGCACAAACCTTCACACTGGCTCTGCGTGTTTAATAAAGCCATACGCACACACTTTCTATACGCTTAGGTAGACAGCTGGGTGCTAGGGGTATGCGCTTATATATCCCGAAATACCTACGTTTTGTGGAGTGACTAACACAAATCACTAGTCTTTTTAATCATCTCGTGTAAAAGCCAAACTTTTCCTAACACGATTCCTGCTCAGTCTTTTGTAATGAACTTCACCAGAAAGCTGTAGGTAGCAAGTTTCATCTGTATATCTGAGGCTCAATATGATTTTTTTTTTTTTGGTATTAAAAATACAGGGAAAAAGCAGGGGAAATATTTTGAAAGTCAATTAAAATTTTGTGTACGTTTTCATTTTTTAATGATAAATTAAGTTACTAATTTTGTCCGTGCTCTTTGTAGACACTGCAGGTTTAATTGCTAATTGTTAACTGCGAATGAATACATTTGCATATTAATTAGCTCCCAATTTACATTTTTAATTTGCTTCCTTCAAAAGGTGCAAGATAAAAGGTCGTGTTATTTTAAATAATTTATGCTTTATTGCATGAAATACGCTAATATGAAATGTGCCTACTAATTTTAACCCCTTTTCTAAGAAGCAAAGTGAAGAACATAAAAAAGAAAGACAAATCTGGGAGTGTTTTGAAAAACAACATTATGCCATGTTGTTCTTCAGCATTAGAACTTGCTTTTTTCCTGAAGCCCGATCTGGCTGAAAATTAATGCATTCTTTCCTTCACCATCAGTTTAAAAAGTGATAGTATATTTGAAGAACAAAACAGCTGCCCAAGGGGGATTGATTGTTGTTTCCTGCAGAGGATTAACAAAAAAGGTTCTCTCTCTCTCTCTTCCCCCCACCCCCCATCCCTCACCCCAATATTTTTTTTTTTTTTTTACAAGAAAATGAAAACCATCTCCAATAACAGGATAGTCTGCCAAAAGCATCTTGCTTACAAGGAAAAAAAACCCCATGTTTTTAAATATCCGTGTGTACTTACATGTCAGGCTTTTGATTATAATAGTCAACAAGGATAATCAAACAGGAAAAGGATGCCCCACCTTCCGTGATCACAACCAGATAAGCTTAAGGAAGGAAAGTCTGTCTGTTTGTTTGTTTTGTGTGACCTCCAGGATCTTCTTAGAGCGGAGTTTCAACATGCTGTTCTATACATATCAATACAAATATGGCTAGGGAAAGATGTTATTACAAGGGATCCTACTGTTCCCTAAGAAAGGGTCAAATATCTGCCTAAAAACACAGAGGCACAGACCTGATCGCATGTTACCACTGATTACACAAATATCTTCCTTTATTTTGATTTCCTTTTGTTTGCTACAGCAAAGTCACTCTGAAGAGGGCTGTGCTTAGCAAGGCTTTTGTTGCCATAATTGTTGTACAAGTACAAAAGAATACTGCTCCTTGTATAATGCAATGGAAATAATATACATACTTGGCATGAGAAGTCATCTTTCCAGTTAGGAAGAAACAGAGGTATAGAGCCTGAACACTGTAAGGTCTTCAACACGAGGACCGGTCCTGAAAAGAAGTTGTGTTTCATCCTTTCTCCTGTATCATTTTTAAAAAAGACCGGTAACTCTGACTGATATATACATGAGGGATAGACAGCTTTAGGAAACATAAGAAGTTTTAGGAACAAAATTCACAGCATAATGGAAAATACCTGTTTCCCCCAGCCTCCCAGCCCGAATCCCTTTTCCTTTCTAGATTAAAAAGTCTTCCAGCCATATTCAGTAAAGTAGCTTTGATCAGATTTCCAGCAGCATATCAACTGCTTTAGAGAATTTTAAACAGAACTTGTAGTTTTGGTTGCTTGACGAGGATAAAAAAAATCTCCTTAGTTCTACCACACACAAAACACTGGTAGAAATAGCAGCAACGAAGTATTATTCCCTCTAGATGTGTCAGCTGCATAATCAGATCTTCAACTGTATTAGTACAATTCTTGAATTTGTGGCTCTCTGTTTCCTTACATCTACGCTAGCATAAGAAAAGCACTGCCAATTTGTCCATTTAGAGCAATCAAGATAACTATAAAGCAGTCTCAATACTTTTCATTTCAAACGACACTGACATTACATGAAAACAAGCAAGACCATCAAAAAACATCAGCTTCTAGCAATCTTAATCTACTAAAGAAGGTAAGATTCTAATAACAAATTAGAGATGGCTGGAAAGAAATTGCCTTTGATGAGGAGGGGGGAAAAGGAAGAAAAAAAGGGAAAAAAAAGAAGGCGAGAGAGCTGGGTTAACTCCTATCAGTTACTTGGATACAGCTGATACTGACTTTTCATAATGTACATGAAGCATGTAGTGAAGTTAGGAGCACTGCGATTTAAGAAAATCTCAGAGAACATCATCCTTTTATTTGTCTCGTTCTTATCAGATCAGCATGATTGATGCTTCAGTGCATTGTACATAACACAATGCTTCCAAAACTCAGGGATTAACTGTAAAAAAAAAAATAAATTCTGTAATGCACCAAAATGAGCAAAAATATAACTGCAGAAAAATAGCAGAGTGCTCTTTACCACTGTTTACTTTTAAAGTTTTCCAAAACAAGCACTGAAATTTAGCAGTCAACTTCAGTTAATAAAGCTACTTAAGAGCAGCATAAATCATGCAGCCATAGATTTGTGCGTGCAAGGATAATCTATGACATCCATCCTGCTTTTGCTTAGAGTAGCAGTCAAAACATTTTTGCTTCCTGCAGGTCATGCTGATCTGTACTATAATTTGAATTCTCAAGCTGTTATCCCCGCATCATTCCCAGCAACTTTCCAAAACAGCAAAGAATTTCCCCATCTTTAAAACAAGGAGCTCCAGCTTGCACGTGGCTGGGTCCTGGCTCGCTGTCATGAGGAGGCTTGAGCTTGGGGGTCGGATCCTCAGCAGAGGTAAACTGAGAGTGCCCAGATGGAATTAGCGGGGCTATCCTGGTTTACCTAACTGAGGACAACCTCCTTATGTATTTCTAGGGCTGCCAACTGTTTTCAAATACACCTGAAGTGCCTGAATGTCATTATTACTAATTGACGTCTATACAGCACCTTTAATGCAGATGGGTATAATGTGCTTTATGGATTTTTGTGCCAGATTCCACCCACAGGAACACGAGACTAAATGAGGAGGAATGCCACCGGAAAAAAAAAAAAAACAAACAAAAAGCGTAGTAGAGAGAAGGAATGGCACATCTTGAAAGATAAAGTGCATCTGGCTGTTCGCTGAGTGATTGTTTGCACATCACCAAATGCAAACGCAACCAGTTCTGGGCTAGAAGGCGGCAGCAGTTCAACAGGACCTGGGCACAACTAAACAAGTTGTGCATGGTAATAATTCCTTGATTTTACTTATGACAAACAGTAATTAGCTCATGGTTATGTAAATACATTCCTACCCAGGTAACATTTGTCATTGCTTGTATCGCAGACAGGAGCTCTGCAGCTAAGAAACATGCGCAATTAGGGGGGAAAAAAGTTTATAAATGATGATAAAGAGCTTCTAAGATTTACTGTGTCACAAATTACAAGGCTGCGTTTCTCTCAGTTTCCAGCTACCCGTATAGTTAATCAAGCAATAATTGATCTCTAACAAAGCCGCAAGGCAGGTTGCAGTATGATGAGAGCGAGACTTTCCACTGAAGAGGACTCTTCTGTTGTGAGACAGAGGTTCTCCATCTTACCCAAGGACGCTTGTGTCCATTTCCCGGGCAGCTCACCAAAGCGCGGGTAGCTGGGTGATCAAAGAGGTGTGTGGCTGGCACTCCTGAAAAGGTTCTCCTTCAGACAGAGGAGCCTTAATTGAGGGATTTACAGGTCAAAGGCAGCACCTGAGCTGGTGCCATCAGTGGTGTTGGAGAGGAGAGTGGTGGCACAGAGCCCTGCTGCACCCTCAAGGGTTGTACTGGTCAAGAGCTGGGACACTGTAGTCTGCAGAGACAATCTCTACGTTGTTACTTCGTTTAGCTTACATATAATGATTCACATGATATATATTAGTGATTGGAATGGGACAAATATCGATTTCAGTGACTGTATCCTCACGCATGGTGGAAGAGGTGCAGCCTTTTGGCAAGCCCTGGCTGGAAGACAACGTTCTGGGTATGTCTGTATGGCACGTGTGCTATGAATTCGCTGACTGCGGGCACCAGCAGCAACACATTGCTGCACCTGTGCTAACAAATTCCAGCAAAGTATGCGGCACAGTGGTCCAGGAGCAGCCCAGAGCTGTAATCTGCAGAGTCCACGTGAGCATCTGGCCTTCGCAGCCCTGCCTGCTGCGTGGAGGGGCTGGAGAACCCTCCCAGTGCTCTCCCACCCTAGCTGTCTGCTCAGGCAGGTCAGCAGCACACTGTGGCCAGCTTGTCAGAAGCTGCAGCGATGGAGCAGTGCGAGGACTGAGATTTGACACTTGTACTGCGACCAGAAGACAGAGATCAAGGAGTGACGAACATGCAACAGCCAAGAAAAGCTTGAGACAGGAGCAGCGCAGAGAAGGAGCTGCAAGAGACGCACCGAAGTTATTTCAAAGCTGATTGTTGCCATTTTATTTTTGTGAGCTATTCAATGAAATGGACTCTGACACGTTAGAATAGGCTCCTCATGCTGTGACAGCAATGGCTGGCAGGATCTGCAGGTGACTACTTTCAATCTATCAGACCTCAGCAGCGTCTGAGACTAGTTTAAAAGGCCCATCGTAGGCCATAGATGTGAGACACTAAGTGTGGTGTACGCATGTCACTTCTGAAATGGTGGACTAACCCTGAGAAATCGTTTGGTAACAGTGGCTCGTGCCAAAGACTAGCTGATCAGTAAAGGCTTGTTTTCCCTGATGAACTGCCGCTTGCTCCAGCCAGCTTCTGGAGCGGGTGGGCAAGTTTACCTCCTTATGAGATAGCCTTTTTCAAACACTTCCCGGGACTCCTAAACAGCATCACTTCCAACAAAATGCTCAGTGCTAGTGAAAGGAGGAAGCCTGATTCTCCTTATGCTGGGTTGAGCCTCAGGACTAAAGCAACAACACAAAACAATTTGTCTGGTTTGTAAACTGAGAACATTTTCCATGTGACTGAATGGAACAGGAAGCACATGTTGAGAGCCCTCAAGTACCATTTCCGCAGAAGGATTCTGTTCACTGCAATGAGACCTTTAAAAATATCCAAAGATGTGAAAAGATATTTGAGAAATTGTCATGAAGAATTTTTAGTACCCTCTGCTGTAATAAGCAGAAGGTGTTTAATAAACATGATATGCAGCAGTTGCTAAGCAGAATCTGATTTATGTACAGTAGCAGTTAGAAGCAACTACACATCAGGGTTGTACACTCTATTTGACTGTGAATTCTGATTTTCTGATGGAAGCAATTCGGCTGAACTTTATTTATAATCAGCCTACAACATGGGTAGCAGTATTATAAATGCTTCTCAAATTACATAGCAAATCTTGTTGTCTTCTTGGGCAAATAAGAAACCTACATCATGAGCTCTAATTGTCATACAGGTCATTGTCAAGGGTAAAACACTTTCCAGACCTTTCTGATAGTTGAAATCATACAGAATTTAAAGAGGACGCAGGATAGCTCAGTGTACCTGAGATGGTATTGCATCTGCTCAGTACATATATTTCAAAATAAATTGTTCCCCATCCCCACCCCCCTCGCCTCGATTAAATTAATTACTAAAACTCAATGGATTCCCTGTGTGGATTACATTGGAGTTTGTGTAAGTGAAGAAGTGGGAGATGGAAGCCCTGGTCTCTGCTCCACCGGTGTAAACGCAGCACAATTCCCGCACAACTTAAACCCGTTGGCTGTGTATGAGGGTAAGAGAGATCAGAGCCCGCCCCAGAAACAGAGCAAGACAGGGAAGTATGCCTTCCTTTAGTGATGTTCAGGAGTCAAACACACCCTCTGTCCATATGCAGAACTAAAATGAAGATGTAAGACATGCCTCATATGGCATTAATTGATTACAGTGCTCTATCCTTATCTCATTATAAGTCAGGAAAATCAATGGAATAATGTTTACTCCCATCAGATGAAAATCAGGATAAAGAGAAAGCAGAAGGTATATAGGGAAGCGTCCAAACCTCTCTTCCCTTTCCCTTTTCCTTCATCAATACATTAGAAATTTAAAAATAAAAGATTGGGAGACTTAATAGAGCCCCGCAGTGGGTCTGTAGTGCCAGCAAGTGGATAATGACATTCGCATCGCTCAAGTCAAAAGGACAAAGGGATCCTGCTTCAGGATGGTCCCTCAACCCAGTGAAAACATTTCTGAGCACAAATCTCTCCACCACACTGAAAGTAAAGTGGCAACAGAACCTTGTCAATGAATAAGCTTAAATTGTATCTGATCTTATCAGATGGCTATTATAATATATACACATGCATTTTTACCCATCGAGACAAACTGAGAATTTTCTTCAGTTTCTTCCTTTTCATAGGATCTCCCAGATTTTCCAATTAGGCCAATCCTGTAAGCCATTTGATGCCCAGACCCTAACGTCCCAAACTTTCCCACTGAGAGGCTGTTTAAAGAACAGCAGAGCACACGCACGCTACTATTTCTTGGGGTCACAGCAGCACATACACAGAAAGAAAAATGAAGGGGCTTCAGCAGGCAGAACAAGAGTGAGCAGAAAGGATTCTTGACTGGAATGAGGTGGGGCTGGATTTTAGGTCCTTGGCCAACTATTTTGTTCTCCTTCGTAGGTGCCCAAACTTATATGCTCCCATTTGTTGTGGGAGATCCAAGGATGCAAGGAAATCTCTTATAATGCAGTGAGATAAATGAATGCTTCCACATCCATGGGAGAAGAGTATGCCAGACTAAACCCAGCCAGACCCAACTCTGGCACATACAAAGGTACCACACAGCCTTCTTTGCCCCAAGGCTACCTGAGCTCTACCTCTGCTGCCACACGCCACAGGAGTTGGAGTCTTGCCCCATATTTTTACTGCATCAGAGAGTGTTTATTCCTAGAGCA
The DNA here is from genome assembly GCA_013400135.1 of Rhinoptilus africanus. Classification (NCBI taxonomy): domain Eukaryota; kingdom Metazoa; phylum Chordata; class Aves; order Charadriiformes; family Glareolidae; genus Rhinoptilus; species Rhinoptilus africanus. The sequence continues at coordinate 91,417 of VXBO01005454.1, read as the reverse complement.
AATTTCTCCCCCTGTCCAGACCTGCAGCGACCATTGATGAAGACCCCTCCTCCATAGGTGATGGGCTGCCGTTCCACCTGGAGAACACACATCCCTCCTGTTGGTGTCCCACGCCAAGGCAGACCCTGCACTGCAGAGCACAGTGGTTGTGCATAACAACCTTCAAAGCCCACTTTGTTTACAGCGTTAATGTGTTATGTCAAGCTAAGTTCTCACCCTTTTTCCTGCCGGCCTGGCCTGTGAGGTTTGCGTTTCCCTCTCTCAATCAATAATGGCTTAAGTAGCAAATAGAGTTCCCATCCCCCTGCACTAACAGACCCTCATGCAGTCAGGAAGCATCAAGATGAACCCTCAGTTACCACTGTGCACCCTGTTTAATGTATGCATTTTTATGGCCTCTGATGTATACGGTTCCATTACTGTCTATGAATACAGAGTACTGGAGCTAGTTAATGTATTATTTATTTTATTACCCTTTTGTATAAGCTGGTATTTGTAATTTGGAATTTTATATATTTTGGTTCTGTAATGGTTTCATAATGTGTACGCAGCTCAATAATTAAAAAAAATATATCTTACCACCTCACCTCCAGAGCCAAGTTTGTTCAGGCTGCTAACTGCACGCCCGGCCAGCGCGCGTCCCCCGCCGTCTGCCGGCCCCTCCGCTCCCAGCCCCAGGCATCTCACCGATCCCGCCGCCGGGACACAGCCCCCACTGGCACCCTGAGAAATCTGGCACAGTTTCGTTCTTCCTCTCGGGGAAAAGAGGCAGATTTTCTAAATTTTTCGAGCTTTCAGATTTTTAGAACTAACGCGTGACTGGCTGGCATGTCCCTTTTGTTTCCAAGGTTGGAGTGCCATGAGCACAAGGGCTGAGCGGTAGCGGAAGCATTTTTCCTCTTACCAACAAAGCAAGTTTCTGCCAGTACAACCTGTCATGAAGCTCACTGGGCAAAGGGGAGAGGCAGTTTCTCCCAGGCCATCAGCGTGTCCTCCATCCAGCTCTGGCGGGCCACCCAGTCTCCACCTAGGTGCCCTGCAGCACTGCCAGTCCTGGCGGCTTGTGAAGAGGAGTCTGTCACTTCTCCAAATGGCCTGGAAGTTCACTTGCAAAAATTCCCAGCTGTATCCTTTTAGGTATCACAGCCTGGATGCACGACTGTGTTTATGGATTTGATTTAGAACTTTTTGCCTGGTTCAAACATTCATGCTAAAACTATGACCTGTCCAAATACATAAGAATCACAGAATTGTTTAAGTTGGAAAAGACCTTTAAGATCATCTAGTCCATCCATTAACCCAGCGCTGCCCAGTCCACCCCTAGGCCATGTCCCTAAGCACCTACACATCTTGTAAATACCTCCAGGGATGGCGACTCAGCCACTGCCCTGGGCAGCCTGCTCCAATGCTTAATAACCCTTTTGGTGAAGAAGTTTTTCCTGATATCAAGTCTAACCCTCCCCTGCCACAACTTGAGGCCGTTTCCTCTTGTCCGATTGCTTGTTACTTGGGAGAAGAGACCAACCCCCACCTGGATACCCCCTCCTTTCAGGTAGTTGTAGAGAGCAAGAAGGTCTCACCTCACCCTCCATCTCCCCAGGCTGAACACCCCCAGCTCCCTCAGCCGCTCCTCATAAGACTTGTGCTCCAGACCCCTCGCCAGCTTCAAAGTACCTTCCCTGAACACGCTCCAGTGCCTCAAAGTCCCTCCTGTAGTGAGGGGCCCAAAACTGAACACAGTGCTCAAGACGGAGTCTCACCAGTGGCGAGTACAGGGGGATGATTGCTTCCCGGGTCCTGCTGGCCACACTATTTCTGAGACATAACAGGCACAATACACTATGACTCTATGTCTTCCTCCTCATGGATGGCAGCCAAACCACAGAGCACCTGCAGAGAAACCCTTTGGTTTCAGCCCCAGATCTGCAAAATGCCATTCTGCCACCACAAAGGGTTTCTATCAGTTCTTTGGCTAGAGGAGGTCCTGCCCTTAAACCAGCTTGTCCACTGGCCAGGAAGGTAACGTTGAGGGTTGTTTGATTGTGGTTCTCTGCAGCAGCACAACCGCTTGTTGGTTTGGGCTGAAAAGGCACCAGTAATTCAATGTCCACAGAGGATAGCGCCTTACTGCTGCAGGGAGCAATATGAAGGCACTGACTGCCAGGATCTGCTTTCTTCTTCCCAGCTCCAGGGCTGGAGACAGAGGCAGGAGAGTGCAAAAGTGAGGGTCAGAGGAAGATACTGAGGAAGAAAGTAGAGAAAGCCTTTGCTTGGCTAATGCCAGCAGCCATGTGGGGAGGGTCAGCAAACCCAGACCAGAGTTTGCTCTATCCATTTCATCCCACGTAGTCTGAAACAATAAGATGCAACATGCAAACCACCGAATGACAGTATTAACGAAGAGATTTGCTGGCAGCATCAGAACCAGGCAATCTGATAAAGGTCCTTGCACACAGCCAAGCTGCTGGAGCCCACCTCACCCCAACAAGGGTGTCTGGCACAGACCCTTTGCATGCAGAGACAGGGAGCAGGGACCAGAGGAGGGGTCTGAGGTGCACAGAGCACAGTACAAGCCAGAGCAAGGACTGAGGGCCAGTGATACAACATGGGAGAGACAGACATGGAGAAGCTTTATGTCAGCGTTCAGCACACAGAGGAGTGCGAAAAAACCAACCCACTTTTTTCTCTCCATTGGGCAAAATTAGCAAAGTTAACAAAACTAATACTGAAGGAAAAAAATCCCAAGCACAACTATGCAGATCTTTGGGAGAAAGAAAGAAAACAGGGTGAGGAGAGTTTCAGGTTATGTGGCACCAAATCTGGGAAAACCAAATGAGTCCAGAACTCCAAACCTACTAACAGGAACTGCCAACACTTGGTAGAGAGGGTTAGAGACCAGAAAGGATAATACTTGACTCACAGTATTTGTGTCGAAAACATTTGTGTCAGAGTAGCCATGGGCTGGAAAGAGGACCGGATGACTTTGTGATGAAACCACAGGGTAGGAGATAGGGGTTTGGTTTCTGCCTCTCCTGTGACCTTCCTGTGTGACCCTTGCCAGGTTCTCTCCGCCTCACCATCCCGCTCGCTCAGACGTTGAGTACCACCCGGCAGCGGGTGCCGCGTTGTGCCTGTTTACAGCCTGCCCGGGAGAGCCGACTCCACTATCAGGTGGGGCCAGCAGGCACAACACCTTAAAGAACTATCGCCAGTCATAAATTGTGTTAAACCCACTTCCACCTCACGCAACTGAGTCGATATAAATAACCAGTGCTAGTAAAAGGTGATAGAGAGCAGCAGACTATTGCAGAAAGAGAAGCTTTCTCTGTCTAATTTAACCAAGTGCACACACACACACAAACTAGACAGTTTTTCAAAAATGAGGGATGCAGATGAGAGATTCAAGGACAGTTCTAACTTGCCCTCTGTCAATTTACAAGAGAATTTATTCCAGACTATTCATACATGAATATTTAGCATGGCAACAATTACATCCAATGACACCCATGAGATACATAGTAGTGAAGACCCTCTTTGAGGAACACGCACAATGCTTGATGTCAATTTTTTAACTGGACTGAACATTTGAAATGTGAGAATTCTATTTCTTTACATCTTGCAATAATATTTCATTTAATTATTATATTAATTTCTTATATATTGCTGCCAGGTTTTGTAAATGAGAGGTATGATTGATTCACAAGAGCAGAAATGGATACGTGACAGGAAGTAAAGGGGAGAGACAGTGGCTGCTGAGGCATGTTAAAATAGCCTGTGGTCAATCTTATTCTTAATGCAAAGACCTTGTTTTTGTTGTATAAAGGAAAAAGGAGGGGGAAGGGAGAGAGATTGTTAGGGGGAATCACTCAGGGCTTAAATAGCACAGACTTAAGGACATATAAAAAGAAGGTGGCTTCAAGTCCTCAAATAAGATTTAACCCCAAAACCACAAAATAGTGAACATAAGGTCTATTTATGGCTAGGTAGAATGCTTTCCTGTATGGATAATTTATTTATTTTCGATATGAAGCGCTCTGGTTTCATGCCCTGTTGCAAGCCCTTGCTGTGGAGCACATTATTAGTTTGGGGGTGGCGGGGGTGGGGGAGAAAGAAAGAAAAGCAGTGGATATTCATACTAAACATGCCAGGTACAAACCTCTGACAAATCCAGCAAAATGGCAACCAGGGAACACTGAGGTCACAGCACATGCAGCTACAGTTGTGCTAACTTGCCTTGCAAGCCTACTTAATTCAGGGTCTACATTAAACTGGACACCATTCCAAAAAGCATGTTTAGCCAGGATTGAGACAATGCAAAGATGTCCTTTGCTGACCATGGGGTGCTATTCCTAAGCAGGCAGCGCAGTGTCCATGGTCTTTAATTCTCACGGATGCTGGCTCCACTGCAGAAACAAATGCAACAGGCAAAGCCCACAACTAACACCCAGAATCAGCTCTCTGGTTACATTAGGACACGTCTCACTTCCAACAGCTTTCTAGTAACTACTAGAAGTGCCTCTCGGAGCCTGAATAACCACTTGTCTCTCCTGCATTGTGCCAAGCGCAATTTCATTTGCCAGGAACAGAGTGGATTTTAGCAGCTATGCTGAGTCTACCGGCAGTGAAAGAGGGAGCTCAGTAGGTTAGTCTTCTGCTGGCACGTATTAATCAGTAAAAGCTACTTGTGATAGTCCACTACAAATTTCCCCCAAAACACGAAATCCATATAACAATAATCCTTAGGACAATTAAATGTATTAGAACTTTTTAATGAGGTTTTACAGCCTTCTGAAAATGTGTTCTTGATGGGAATGACAAGTTGTTTTACCTAAAAAAGTAGCCCTGGAATTCATTCACAAGGCATGGGAGCGTATCTGCATCTGTAGCCCATGCAATACAATCTCCGGAGAAATTCACTCAAAACTCCACCTGCCAGCTGCATGGTTGGACTTGATAGTATAAACCCCAGACACCACGGCACTGTCTTCTACGCAAAAAGTATTAAGTTGCAGCACATTATTCACTGAGTTAGAAAAGAACAAACATTTAATAATTGCAAATTTAAAAGCAAAATTCTGTAGGACTGGGATAAGGAGATAAATCATTAAGGGATTAGATACTTCTGAACAGAGTAATGCAATGAGGTCAAGAAATGAAACTAAGCCTTTGGCTCATCAGTATTCCCCTAAAAAGCAAAGGCACTGCCTCTCTGAAATTAATTTAGTCCCTTGTCCCTGCCACCCCTTAGACGTTGTGGGAGAAATCAGGTATTCTCCTCCTTACACCCATTCCTAAAACAGCTTGTTTGGTAGAAACTCTGTATTTGTCTCCTGTCCATCTGAGAACTATGAGACTGGTGTCGCCATTTACTCAACATATTCAGTAAGAGTTTCTTCACACATTTGGACCAGTTGCTTATTTTCCCCACTAATAGTCCTGATGGTGACTTCACATTGCAAGGGGATTGTTTCTTTGTTTTCTGCAAGCGATGAGTTCATCTGTGATGGACATTTGAATATATGGATATGTCTCCAGAAGACTGTTTACCACGTACAGAGGTTAGCCAAGGTAACAGAGACAGCATGAACGTTTCAGGACTAGACTTGTCTCCTCTCTCTAGTATAGGCCTCCCCTGAAAACTTACAACATGTCCTACAGTACCCAAGTCATAAATCTGTCAAAAATAACACAGCAATAATCAGGACCAGATATAGCCTCACTGGGAGAAAGACATAGTCATACCGTGAGACAAGAGAATGGCTGATGCTGATTTGGACTCGTCAACACCACCACTTCTTCCCAGTAAAGCTAGTAACACTGTGGTGTTAGGTCAGGACAGAGGCACAGAGAAGGGCACAAACTTTAAAGAATTCCTGCCTGAATGGGAGTTTTACAATTCTGACCACTCTCTGACCAAGCCCCATCTGAAATAGTTATTTTTTCCCTTCTAGCCATTAATCCAAGATAGGCAAAACTACAAAATTCAGTTTAAATTAAAGATGTATTTTTTCTCTCTGTTGAACAAGATTCATCTCAGATGAGATTCTCTTAAGGTTTGCAAGATCTGCTAGAGGTTTTGTATAGATGAACCTTGTGCATTGTGATATGCTGAAGGAGAGATTTCAGGGAAGAGAAGGCAGGATGAGCCACATTGAAGCCACCTAACCTTAACAGAGGAGCCTAAACTAAGGCTGCTGCTCCTGGCTCACTCCAAGTAGTCAATGGAGAGGGAGAGACCATCCCAGGAGGTAATTCATCCCTTAAGATCTCAGACACCCTCTAGAAGTGCATGTCTGTCTCCATTTGGTTACTTAGGGTGCCTTTGGCAATGAGGGTCTTGATGTATGTACCTCAGAAGCATGTAAATTTAGGGACCAACTCAAAGCTTTGTGCCTTAGTTAATGCATGCAAATGAGATTTACTTGAACTATTTTGTCACTGTACTGGCAGAAATGTCATTTGGGTAATCTAAAATCTAAGTAAACTAAAGTTTTACTGGGCACTTGGGTCACAACTCCAGGAAGTTTAACACTGCTTGAATATAGAGAAATGTATATATATTTTTTGCTATTATGGCATACAGAAACTTTCCGATTTTGTTGCATAACCCTGACCCCGTGACACCATTTTCAGGTTTTATCTCTCTGCTCAGCATTTCCTCCCCTCCTGGAGTGTTATCACTCTTGATTCATCACCCTCAATGACAGCTCACTCTGTTCAGTACAATTCCTGGTCTTGTATATTTTCTATTGCTTTTTCTTTCTTACCAAAACTTCTTTATTTATTTCCAACCCTGAGCAAATTTGAAATAACCTGAGCTATTGTGGATAAATAAATAAAGAAGGATGTATTTTTTAAAAATCTAATAAAACCTTCTTAATCTCTTCATATATTACTGTAAGTAAATGGAGATTATTTTACTTTAATTTTTGGAGCTGGAGCCTGAGAAGAAAGTCATTTTGTGTTGTGCTGACAATCATCTTTCTCAATCATGCTTGAAATACTGATTTCCTTGACTATAAGCTGTAAGCCACAGATTTAGATCCTATTGAATTCGAGTAGAGTATAGAGGAGCGGCTGAGGGAACCACTTGGTGCAGTGTCTTTAGTGACTTATCCCAGGTCACCTCTTCCCAAGCGCAACCGTGATCCTGCAACCACTTAGGCAGGCTCCTTAATCTGCACAAAGGCTCACTAAAGACCCGATTTCAACTGAAGAATTTTCCTGTGCAGTGCTGTTTGTAAGATTGGGGCCATTGTGAAGCCCGGCAACTCCTATTCCCTCTTAGTGCTTCAAAATTTCCTGTATTTATGTTATCAGATAGATAACAGCTTCTCAAGTATAGCTACTGCATGTTGAAATCCCTACCCACCCCCCTCCACCCCATCACTTATAATAAATTGGCATCAAGAAAATTGATTTTAAAAACTCATCTTCTATGACCCACCATTTTTGACACTCAATAAAATAAAAACACTGTTGAGAAAAGAAAGATCATAAACCAGTGCAGCGATTCAAGGGAAGAGTCAAAAAGTAAGACATGGTATAGTAAAATTTGTATGTTTGCAGATGTCCCTGAGAATGCAAAGAATTGCATCCAAATATTTTCTTTTAAAATCCAACATACTGACATGAACAGCTATTTCAAGGAGCACATCTGCCTTTTTCTCCTCCTTTTCTTAAGAAACATTTCAACTCAGGAGCATGGCACAAAAGTTCTTCTTAATCCATGAAAATAATCCAGGCACATCCATCCAAACAGCTGATATGGAATCAGAAAGGTAGAAGGATTATTTGCCTTTGGCTCACCTCTCTCTGAAGGTCCTTTCATTCCCACAAAAGGCCCCTTATTCTCCATCTCGCTTCCCAGCAAATCTGCGCCCGCAGTCACTACAGTCCAGCACCGTCCTGCCTTCATCCCTGGCATGAAGGTCCTACCCAGCTGCTATAACTGGCCATGCTCTCCCTTATCTCAACATTAAAAAAGAAAACCCTCCAAAAACACATCCTCTGCTTTCTTTAGGTCAGGTGGACATTTGGAAGTTTGCTGATGATTTTTCTAGCCTTTTCCCCACCCACTGTGAAAACACAATTGCAAGTGAACAAGAAGCACCGACCAGCGCACACTGAAACCTGTGATTCATGCAAATAACGTCCTTCCAGAAGTCCATGGGCTTTAAAAGCACACGTGCAGTGATTAAATAGAGCCATGCTGTGAGTGGCTGGCATTGTGAATAGAGAATTTACGTCCTTTCTAGCCATGATTTTTCTATCAAGCCTTCAGCGATGGTTACTCATTCTTTCTCTGCGTATTTTTATCTCAATGGCTGAAAAAGGCTGGGGAAAATTAAAAACTGGGATGCTGCTAGACAGCCTCTCGGAAGCCCACAGGTTGGAAAGCAAGGTGTAAAGGCAGTGGGTGGCAGCATTTGCTGTGTGAGAGGAGAGCTGGGTAAAGCAGCCTGGGATGTCAGAGATGGGGATGTGTCCACTGCCATGAGCAGCAATCCCAATAGCAAAAAGTGAGGCAGAGCTACAAAGAGTGCTACTAACTGATTTCCTTGCCTTGTCCTTTGTGTTAGGCAGGTATAAAAATTCTTGCAGATATATTTTATGTTGAATCTGCTTATCTATAGGGGTTTTTTCATGCAGGAGCCCTGGCAGTCATCGGCAAGAGGAATCCCTTTGGCTCGGAGGGGCAGCAAGCGCCAACTTGCCAAATGCCGAGGGCTGTCGAGGGTGACACGTGCTGCTCTGACAGGCATGGACACGTCCCCTCTGTCCCCCTGACTGGCTGATGCCTGCATCAGGCCCTGTATCATTCATTACACACCACCCTGCCCCAAGCTGGGGGCTTGGAGACCCCACCAGGAGGTCAGGCCACCTTGTCAGCATTTTTTGGCCAGGTTTTCATCTTTTACCTGTCTTGCTGTGTAAAGCACAACAGTATCCAGCCACCACAGGACACTTTCAGCTTCATCCCAATCTCCTAAGTATCTGCCCGAATCTCAGTGCCCAAATATTCTGCTTGCCCAGCCCTTTCCTCTCTACCTCATCCATACTCTTCCTCAATGCCCAGTGGAACTCTTCTCTCCTTTCTTGTTTTTCACCATCGCCAATTTTGTCCCATTTCTCTCAGATCTGTGTAGGGAAGGGATGGAGGGGCAGAAAGAAGGAGCTGCCAGCTGTCCCCATTGCAGAGGGCCCTGTGTCAGTGGAAGTTCTGCACTTCTTCAGATGCTTCTTGGCCCAGAGACCCTCTGCAGTCCTGCCTCCTGGGAGGCTGAGACCCTGTCGGTACGCTCAGCACTACCGCTGTGTAGCTTCCACTTGGCTGGGCTCCAGCCACAGTGGCTGCCTGGTCATGCACTTGAATTTTAACTTCTGAAGGCAAAGAAGTCACCAAGTTATCTGGTGTGGGTTTATACTCAGCAGCCTTGAGTAGTGACTTGGAGCCCTGAGTAACCAGAGAGGTCCCAGAGCATAGCGAGGGCTCTGAAAACCTGTTTTGGCATCCAGCCTCCAAGGCAATACCCTTGCCACTGTCCTCTCATGCCACTGGGGTTGCAGACAAGGTGAGCATTAACAAACGCTGCTTTCAAAACCTGGCAAGATGCTCATCTGCTACTTAATTGCCCTCAGCAGGTACCCAGACACCAAACATTGTAAAACATTACTCCAATCGTTCAGAGTGTCTGCTCAGACAAGAAAGATTTCTCAGCCCCCTCAAAGATCCCAGTGACTGCAGAAATTACAGTAAAACCAAAACATCAAAATGTGTATGGCACATGCATTCCAAATATTGGCCAGCACCAGATCAATGTAAATATCTTTTTTCCCCTATTAAGCTTACTGAGACAAATTCATCCTTTTAATGGAGCTATGATGATTTACACCAACTCATGTTCTGTCCCTTTATGCTCTTCTTTTCTTATTTTCAGAACAGCAGGGAAAATTTCACCATTATAAAAAAACCCACAGATGCTGTTATTAATTTCCTGTAACTTTTGGAGACTAGCAGTTGCGTTTGCTTCTCTTTTGCTCTCTCACGCTCTCTCTCAAGAACAATCAGAATAATAGAAAAATATACAATGTTGTTATGATTACATCTTTTTCATGCCTTGGCCTAATTTTTCTGACACTTTTGTTTATACCTTTCTGGAAGCAGGAATTCTTCTTTGAGCAAGAATCTTTACAAAGAGAAATTATAGTCACCTTACACCTAATGCATCACTGAAGAAGAAAGAGGATTTATTATCCTTCAAATATCTTTTCACGAAGAATTTATCCCAGCAGGTGGACTCAGTCTATGTGGGATAGGTAAGTGTAAAATTTGATCCACAGATTTCAGAGCTACTGTAAAATAGCCATTTATGTTGGTACCTTTACTAATAAGTGTTTCTATTTATACTGAAAGAGATTAAATTGAAGTTCCTCTACTTCTTGATGAAATATACTTTGGCAAATGAGGGTTAAAACTGTTCTGTGGCTGCAAAGGCTTATTTCCTTCCACAAAACTGTAATAAATTAAAAAAAAAAAGTTTGTCTTTTTTGTGTCTCCCTTTCTTCCTCCATCCCTTCATCTTTTCTTTCCTTCCTTTTACATTCTCCCCTGCCCCAGTGTGCACATACACTCTATTAGCTTCACGGTTTTTAGATTATTATCTATGAGCAGAAATAGCTTAAGTCTTTGCAATACTGGTCAAGGATAACATTCATCCTCTCGACAAGAGACTCTCTCAGCTCTAATCTACTTCAATTCTAATTGCTGAATTATTAAAGCTAGAGACCCTCTTGTGCTCTGTCAGTACCTACCTTGCTGCTGAAATACCAGCTGCGATGGTGGAGCTGCTGCCAGCTTTGAGCTTGCACCACGCCAGTCTTGGAATTGTTCGGGAAAGATCAGCAATTTCAGATAAGCATGAAGAGACTCCTTTTGTACATTTGAACCAGTTGGGGAAAAAATTCTTTGTCTTCCAAACATCACATCCACTTTGAAGGGATAGCACAGAATATTGAGTGCTCTTCAGCTGCTCAAAGGGAAAAAAAAAACCCACAACAAAAACCTTATAAGGAAAGTTGAGCTGTTTACTTACCTGAGCTCTTAAATAGCCTCCTCATTGATTTGAAAGTGCCTGACAATAAATGTGACCACCTGAGGACCGTTACTTTCTTATGTCCAAGCAATGCTCAGGTGGGCCCAGGATTGCAGCACCTGGGACTGGGTCGAACCTGTTCTCCTAACCAGAAGAGCCGTTCCTAGTTCTGCTCTTCCATGTGCGCTGGAGTAAAGCACAACTGGAAAGGAAGCCAAAGGACTGAGATGGGGCAATGTGCCGCACTGGGCTACCTGCTCATATAAACCAACAGAAATCAGAGAGTGTAACTTGTTTCTGTGATACCCAACTTTCAGTCCCTTCTGGACCCATTCATGGTAGCTAGAACAGCAGTGAAATTTGTGATCTCACGTTAACCGTAGGCTTGGAAATGAGCTTGTGCCGTGGTGCTGTGGCAGAAACCGCAAGAACGTTCACACCACCTGCTGTCCTTCTCAAACGTAAACCAAAGTTACCCTAGTCTGAGCAAAGCCAATGTTGTGATTGCAAAGGCTGCTTAGAGCTGGTTGTTTATATACTTATTTGGGTTTGAATTAAAAAAAAAAAAAGAAAAGAAAACATTTCCACTGGCCTTAGCACCAGAAAACACTAATTTTTTTATGGAACCTACAATTTGAGTGTAATTTGACCTGACAGAGTCAACTGACCATGCAGTTACTTGGCACCTGCTGAATGCCTACCCATTAAGCCAAATTTACACTAATAAGCAGCAGTCATTACCATTCACTGTCATTAGATGAAATCAGTTACCTGAGACACCCCCCAGTAAACATAAATCTTGCAAAGATAGATTCCAGTTAAGAGCCAAATTCTTCTTCCTCATCCGTTTTCACCACTCATGTCTTTAAGGTCCAGCCAGCCACCAGGCACGTCACACACGTGTCTATCGGATGTTCGTGTACCACCTCTCTCGTTGTGGATCCTTGGGAGAAGGAAGGACACAGCTGTTTGCTGCTGACATATGCTAACAGCAAACTGCCGTGGCTTTTTGGCAACCTCATCTGTACTGCCCTGCATACTGGGGAGCAGACCTCCGGCTCTATTTTTCCCATCCCACCACAGATAGGAGAAAAGAGGCATCAGTTGCAGAGCTATTTGAAACCTTCATTTTCCATTTCCTCTGGTTTTAATTTGTTCTTATTTTGAAAATAAGTATTTTGAGTATATTTGTGTTTCCAAAAAATCTGAAATATGCCTACTTAAACTATTGTAATATTTCATTTTTAGGTTATTTTTGTATTGCTTTAGGACGTGCCAGAAGTAGAAATTCATAATATGATTTATACAGCTCAAAGCTGTGTTATGCTGTATTCTGTCACGACATGATACAATTGTTAGAATGTTAACATAACTTATTTTATGTTTTATTGGTTTTAGCTTACTGTAAAAATAGTAAAGTCTAACTGCTACATAGTACAGTTTGAAATACTGTCTTTTCCAGAGGAATATGTGCCTTTGTTGGATGGTAATGACATTGCCTGACAATCTGCTTATATTTTGTTTCGAACGTGTCTCCTGTTTGCATTGAAATTAAACAGTTCAGCACTTTCAGCAAGAGAATAAGTTAATGTCAAACTTTTGTTTCAAAACAAAGTGGAGGCATTTTGATATAGAAAACAAATATTTAAATATGTATTATGTACCAGCTGCCTTAAATGATTTCCAAAATAAAATAGAAAAAAACATAATATAAAATAAAGTAATGTAATGTTTCAGCTGTCATTAAGTTACTGTTGTATCAAAAGTAGCAAGGAACAACCATAATTTAACAAAGTGACAATAAATTTTGATTTATTTTTTTTCCCCCCACCACTAAGTCCTATGGGGGTGGGGAGACAAAACAACATTAATTTAGATACAAAACTTTGTCAAAAGTGACAACATATACTCAAAAAGCCTGTAACTTTTCCAAAACGCTTTTTCTTACACTTAAAGATTTCCAGACATCTCCAAAAAGTTACCCCTATATCCTGATCTGGATAGTTCATGCAGAGGTGGAAGGAGGCTTTTTACTCTTACTCTTTACTATTATTCTTACATTTCTACTCAGACATCCAGCGATACAGGTCCACAGCTGTTTTTTCCTAGGTAACAGCATTGGAGTTGGCACCATCTTTCACCTTCAGCTAGTCAATGAGTTGATTTGAGTTGAAACCACTCATTTTTCAACCAACACACAGCTGAGGAGATGGTTCAGTGGGGTGGGGACAAGCAGCTGGAATCAAACGTGCATAACCTGGTCACACTAGTGCAGGAGGGGTTTTGCTGAGCAATGGTCACACTGTGCATGTGTGCACAAGCACATGGACTCTGTTCCCAGGAGAAACTGTGGTACAGAGTCATAGAATGGTTTAGGTTGGAAAGGGGTCTTTAAAGATTGATCACCTAGCCCAAGCCCCCTGCCACAGGCAATGACATCTTTCACTAGTCCAGGTTGCTCAAAGGCCCATCCAGTCTGACTTTGAACACTTCCTCATGATGGGCCACCCACAGCTTCTCTGGGCAACCTGGGCCAGTGTCTCACCACCCTCATCATAAAAAAATGTCTTCCTTATATCCAGTCTGAATCTACTGTAATTCAGTTAAAACCATTGCCCCTCGTCCCCTACAGGCAGTGGTAAAAAGTCTTTCTCCATCTCTCTTGTATGCCCCCTTTAAGCACTGAAAGGTCGCAATAAAGTCTCCCTGGAGCCTTCTCTCCACCAGGCTGAACAACCCCAACTCTCTCAGCATTTTTTCATAGGAGAGGTGCTCCACCCCCCCCCAACAATTTTCACAGCCCTCCTCTGGACCTGCTTTAAGAGGTCCATGTCTTTCTTGTACTGGGGACCCCAGAGCTGGACACAGTACTCCAGGTGGGTCTCACCAGAGTGGAGTAGAGGGGCAGAATCACCTCCCTTGGCCTGTTGGCCACACTTCTTTTGATGCAGCCCAGGATACAGTTGGCTTTCTGGGCTGCAAGCACATGTTGCCGGCTAATGTCCGTATCCCCAAGACTTGGTTGCGGGGCTGCAATCCCTTCATTCCCCAGTCTGCATTGATACTGGGGATTGCCCTGCCCCAGGTGCAAGACCTTGCATTTGGCTTTTTTAAACTTCATGAGATTGATTCACATGTGCCCACTTCTCAAGAATCTCAAAATTCCTTTGGATGGCACCCTTTCCACCAAGCAAATCAGATGCGCCACTCAGCACGGTGTCATCCACAAATTTGCTGAGGTTGCGCTCAACCCCACAGTTTATGTCACTGATAAAGGTATTAAATAGTGTTTGTCCCGCTATGGACCCCTGTTTTCCATTTGGACATTGAGCTGTTGACTGTAACTCTTTGTATTTGACCATCCAGCTAATTCCTTATTCATCTAGTCATACATCCATCTCATCTGTATCTCTCCAATTTAGAAGCAAGAATGTTGTTGGGAACCATATCGAAGGTTCTACAGATGGCCAGGTAGATGATATCAGTAGCTCTTCTCTTGTCCGCTGGTGCAGTCGCTCCATTCCTATGCAAGGCAGGGGAAGAACAAACTCCAAAACACCCCAAATTCTTCATCTTTGTGAATATTTGTATTTGCAGAGGTATGGGAGAGTTTTTATCTTTTGTTCAGGGTTCCTTGGGCACACTTACTGAGTTTGAGGAATTTTTTTCCATTTATCCAAGAATTCCCATGGGCTGGCCAGAGATATACTGGTCAGATGTAAAAAAGTGTACCTCTCAGAAACATTGAACTTAATGATGTGTGATGGGCACATTTTTGTTTCCAGGAAACTTTTGATGTGAATGTGGAGGCCCGAGTACATACACGCTTCTAGAGGCAGTCATCATGTTTTTTTCCAGGTAACCAAGCAGTGCGAAATGACAGACTAAGCCTCCTCCCCAGTGACCCGATTAGCGCATAGGGCCACAGTAATCCTACAACTGAATACAATACCACTTTTTAAAATTAGCAAGAATAATACCTGGGTCCTAGACAGCATGTTTCATCAGATCTCTGAATGCTTTGCAAAGGATCAGTATCTATCTCACGGCTTCATAGGTGGAGAAACAGAGGCACCACAGGGCAAGATGACTTGCCCCAATTCACCCGCAAGGCCAGCAGCAGGGATGGGAACAACCATTCAAGTCTTTCTGGTGCCAAACTTCCCACCTTCTCAAATAAAGCCAAAGACCTCATTGTGATTTGTGATGGATAACCCATTTATTGTAAACAATGAATGGAGCATTACAACAGCACAAATCTGTCATTTTCATCTGTAGTGGATTCCTGTCATGAAATGTCCCTTGAAAATGTCCTTTTTTTTACCCAAATGTGTACCCAGGGTTAAAATCCTTTGTATGCAGATGTTTATTTTTAGATATCATCTCTATTGGTTGTTAGTGAATGCTTAACTTTCACAGAGGGTCAAAAAAGGTCATCACTATAGAAAAGCTTTGTATAAACTAACAACTCTGCCTCAGTCCCTTATTTAAAGGGAATAATATATTGCACCAAAAAAAATGCTGAAGAGTGTTCTACTGCAAAAAGAGATGAAAAATCTATTTTTATTCAGGCCTGCAGCATGCCATAAAAATTTTATTTTTTGAATATGCTGAATGACACACATCCATAGACATAACAGATAATTTACACAGTATGTAATGGGAGTGATAACGATCTTACATCCTCAGAAAAAAAGCTTTGTTAAAGCAAAGTTAAGCTCATGCATGTATCACAATTAAAATAAAAAACCCCAAACCACTCTAGTTCTAGAAGAAAACCTTGGCGTGCATGGAAATTCCCTGTTAATGCTGAATGCAAATTTTTAAACTATGAAGTTCAGGAAGGTCATTCTTTAGGTTCTGCAATCAATGACAATCCCTTCCTACCCAGCATCAATCTCCACCATCCATTTTGCTCACAGTAGACAAAGGCCATAACTTGGGTTTGCAAATCTAGGGTGTCACAGTCGCACATGAATTTGGTTTCTAGTAATTGCCTGCTTGTTTTGTGTGATCTGATATTCCTAGAATCTCACCAAGAGGATGTCTTGCTGCTGGGGGGCACAGAAAGCCATTTCCTCAGCATCTCCTCTCACAACATGTTTGGAGAAGGACTTTTCAACTATCTTCAGCAAAGAAGTGGAAATGACATTGGAGAATCAAGCTGATTTGGGATCCACAGGTCCTGGGCCTCTTCTAGAAAGGGACTCTTCAGGATCCTGGACTGACCTGGAGCCTCCTGCCCTCTTCACTTCTTCTGTATCTATATGCTGAGCTTTCTCAATAATTTTGGATCATGAGTCCAAAGGCTTCTTTTATGTTTCCAAGGTACCTGCTCAGCTGTTTGTGCACACTGTGGCTGTGTGCACTGACATTTTGAAGGATAAAAGGTGAAGTATTAGTAGCTTCTGTCAAGACAGCAGCTAAAATAAGAATAGAATTTTGTGGCCCTCAAGTGATGTGAAGCAGCAGAAAATCTGGTTCTGTGGTCTGGCTGATGATTATTTGGAGTAAGCAGGAAAAAATCATGCTGGTTCAGGGTCAGGCAATCATAGGAGTTCAGAGTCTTTGTATTTGCAGGTTTAATACTGTTTTGCTTGTTTAGTGCATTGCTTTTGAAGAGGCTTGAATGATTAACAAGTTCAGCTTATGCGATGTTTGGCGGAGCCGCGCTATGTCAGCTTGGAAGGAGCAGGGACAAAGGCTCTGGAAGGCAAACCAAGGAGAGTATTTGGTATTGGGTGTCGTTAGACTCACTCAGATAGGAGGAACTTCTGGATTTATATCCAGTCCTATTCTAGTCCCTCAGATTTCCCCACTCAAAAGGGTTTAATCCTGCTGCAGCTATCTGCTTTTCAGAGTAATCAGACAATGTGGGACATGGTTGGACCAAGTCCTTGTGTATGTTTTATGTTTCTGTACTAGAGTGCATTAAATGTATATGGCTCAGAAGAAAGCATGTTGTTCAGAGTTCCCTTTAAGAGGGGTGGGAGGGGGAAGAAGGAAAGAAAAACAAACTGGCCTTGTCAGTGCTGAGGTTTTTTAAAACACTTAGATTTAATTGACAAAAAAGAATTTATTTTTAAATGTTGCCTTTTGTGAAATCTCTAGTTTTCCTTCAAGCTGTGTCAAGTGGCATAATAAAGTTGCCGCAGACATGAGAGGTTGTAGCAATTTCCCCCAGCTTTTCTTTTCCTTTGTATAGCAGCCCTGGGCTGCTGTTAGTTGTGCTCATTTTGTAGCAAAGCTCCTTGCAGTGGGAGGGAAATGGTGGGAGAGCACTTGTGGAAGGAGAAAATTAAAATAACAATGGAGTCGTGTTGTGAGGTGCAACCTTCTGCCACTGACTCAGCCTGTTCATGTACATGTGGGCGATGGTCCATATGACTTGTACTGACCTAGTTGACTCAATCAAAGAATTTGAAATAAAATGTAACTACTAACTTCGGGACTTCAAGGGGTAATAAAAGTCTACAGAGATCTTATTCCCATTGGGCTGGAAAAAAGGGAAGACAATAAATGTAGAAGCTGGATGTGAAAGAGGGATTCAAGAAAGAATTGTGGAATAATCAGGAATGCCATTTAGTATTTCTCATTTAATAAACGGACACATTTGTCCTAGACAAAACTGTTTAGAACTCATAATTTTAGCATGGCTCAACGTGTGAATTTTTTCACCAAGGAGTAAGTTCTTCAGTTGCCTTAAGCTTTAGCAGAAAATATGGGGCAACGGGTACCTCTTCTCCATACCAATTAGCAGCAATTAGCAGTCAGAGGGGCATCTGGGATGCTGGGGCAGTCAAGAGGGGACATGGTATTAACAGAAGACAATGAGACAAGCGCATGGTATAAGAAAAATACTCTGACGGTTTGAAAACATGTTGAAGAAAAGCAGCAGGAGACTAGGGCTTTTTGGAATAGTCGTCTTATCCTGCATCCTTTAGCATCCTGGCTTTGTCCCTTTCAGATCCTGACTCACTCCTCTCTGCCCCTTTCTGTTCTTCCTCCCTCAGAGTGCTGTGTTGGTCTGACCCTGGCAGCAGGCGCAGAGAGAGGCGAGGAAGGGAGTTTGTCCTGTTCTCTGAAACCAGACGTCCATCTGTCCCCTGTAGTCTAGGGAATCCCGCAGCACTGCAAGAAACCTAAGCCGGGTTGGGAAAAAAAGATGGAAATAATGCTGTCCTAAGTGTCCCACAGTAAGTGTGGGCTGGCATGGCCATGCTTGTAGTGATGATGGGGTGGTGCTCACCCGCTCTCCCATATGTGCGCGTTTGGAGTAGTGGGAAAGAGGGAAGAAAGCAGGAGGAGGGGGCGTAGCAACAGCCGCAAGCTTTCCATCAGCTTTTGCTGCTCTGCAGCCATACCTGTGGTGGGTGGGAAGGCTGGGCCATAGCTAGAGGGCATGCAGATAACTAGGCATTTCTTGAGACCTGTCCTCCACAGGCCTTTGACAGCAGCCCACTTCCCTTCCTCACCTCCGTGAGCCATGGGCCAGCCAAGTCCTGCTGAGTGACTGCACACCGGTGGGGTGAGGACTGAAATCCAGCAGCATCGCATGGGGCAGTAGCTAGCCAGAAAATAATTTTCCTTGTTCCACCTCTCTTCCTAAAACTTCCTCGCTTATCTTGAGAAAATTGTCTCTAGAAGCTTGCACAGTAAGCATCTGCCCGTCTCCTTGTTCAGAGAGGATGTGTAAGGGAGGACGTGGGTTGTGTGGGAAAGGGGAAGAAAAAGGAAGACATCAGAATGACTTTATCAGCGTGAGTTTAAAGGGAACAAATTAGGATTAAATACAAAAGTGATTCAGGTAAGGTAGAAATGAACCTTTCATCAAACTTAGACTCTTTTTGGCTGCACTTAGACTCAGTCCTGAGCTCTGGCTTGGACATCTGAAAGCATAGAGAGATAGGTTTGTAATGCTTTATGTTTGTAAGGTTTTGATTGCAGTTACCAAGATTAGATGCTGCTTTTTTTTTTTT
>VXBO01005454.1:53459-72310 GCA_013400135.1 Rhinoptilus africanus | reverse complement strand
TTTTTTTTTTTTTAAGGAAAAGAGAAACATTGTGGAAATTACTAGGCTTCTAAGGAAGTGCAGCTAGGGGAATACAGTTATCAGCAGATTGCATGCTTTGATTTGGTCTGAATAAGTTAGGTGCATGGGAAAAAAAATTGCGATTTACAGATTTCTCTGCAGTTTGCCTGTTTTATAAGGTTGACTCATGCACAGCAGATTAGATTGGTTTGGAATAATCACCCTGGGAAGAACATGTTGCATCTTTAAATGGTCTCCCTTTGAAGCAACACTGTACATTACACAAGTTGGAACTGAGCTAATTCTTCATCCCGAGTATGACTTGATTAAACGTATCCTTTAGCTCTGTTGATGAATGACCCAAAGCAGGCCATTTCTCTTCATACTAATTATTGTTAAGCTTCCCTATTTTTTGCAAGTATATTTCAGTCTTGATTTTGCTTCACTGAGATGATTGCTGTGAGGGAGTATTTGCTATCTACAACTCTAAATTGGGCTATCAGAGGCTCAGGCTATTGGTTTTTTTCTCTGAATGTAAAACAACACATTAAAACCTGACCTAGTATTCTGTAACATTCATACCCTTTCCTTTTCTGCTTCCCAGCATAAAATGGATTATTAGTGCATACGAGTAGTTCAGACTTTATACATCCTGGGATCCTTCCAGCCATTCCCTGGCTTCCATCCTCACCTAGATTCTTCCCCTCTATGTTGGGTGGACAAACGCCTTTATTTTCCAATTTTTCCTATTTCAATGTCTGATTCCTGGACAGACACCCTAGAGACTATAAACAGGGGCCTCCAGGACTAAATGAACTGGTTTAGCATATGGCTGAGAGCTCAAACCTTGCCAATTATCATCCCCTACAGATCTCCGTAGGGTTTTCAAGTCACCAGCAAGTTCCATTCTCTCTCAGCGCACTTTTAATATCGTCATTCTTGGGGATATCTTTATTGGCTCTGAAAATACATGTGGTCTGTTTCTATTAACAGGAGCCTTCCACCAGGTCTCCTCTTGTGTATTTGGCATGATGGAAATGTAACGAGGCATTTGAGTTTGATTTTGAATTTGACAGAAGAGTTGAAGAGGGTTTTTTCCCCCATTGTATGATATCATAGAAAGGAAAATACATCCCTTTTACTGCTGCTTCCATTAAAATCAGAGCTACTTCTGATGAGAAGATCTAGGAATTTAGAGAAGAGCAGTTGTGTAGAGGCAGTCTGGAAAGAGAGAAGGATTGCTACTTGGGATCCAAAACATTTGGCAAAGTTAGAGCCTGGAGGTGGAAGCAGTACACGGGCATGACAGTAACTGTGGCAAATTCAAATCCTGTATTCAAAGGATTTCTCAGGAAGCGAGGCAGACTTGCCTGGTCTGGATAACATTTGCCCCCTACACCATGGTGACTTTGAATCTAAATATTCAAGGAGACCCATAATAATGCCAGCCTAAAAGCTTCATATCCTGATTGTCTCTTACAGGAAAGAAACTGAAGAGACATTTTTCTAAGACTCACCCTTTGTGCCGGAAGGTGAGAGCTGACCTCTGGATGCTAGAAACTTTGCCCACAGATAACATGCATATTGTATTTGCCCACGAACAGGCTTTCCCTATTTGGAAAAAAAAAATCTTTTATATCTCAGTATTTTCTGCATTTATAAAATTCTTTTGTTAATGAAAAAGCTTCAGCAGGGATTCACAGACTCTTAGAGTAAACACTCAGTGCAAGTGAGGACCAGAGGTGTACGCTTCTATGAAGCTGCCCTCTTCAGTTTTCACTTTATCAAATAAATTAAAGGTGCTTACTCTATACTTATAAGTACATCATTACTTCTAAGTGCTATATTATTATTATCGAAGTGTTCTTACACTGTCACAGAAAGACCTTGACATGCTGTAAATAACTTTGCCTCTCGCTTTGATACTACATAGACTCCTGCAATTGTGTTTATTGTCTGCAGGCATTATGGATGCCTAATATGAAAGAACTGGAGAGCCCACACTCAAAATGAATGGATATACATTCTCTTTCTATTTAAGCTGATTCTCTACCTCAGGGAATGTTTGATACATCATCTTGGGCTTTGGGACTGAAAAGGCTGAAAGGGAAAGAAAAAAAACAACCCAGTACATCGACTCTTTCAGAGCTTATTTTTCTTCACTGCCCTTCAGTAAATGAAGGAGAGGCAAAGCATTATGGAGGCAGCAGTGGCTGAACTTCAACAGCTTCTTAGGTATGGGGTGGATGCTTAATTATCAGCCCACGTGAAACCTTCTGATCACTAATCTTTTACTAAACACTCACATGATTCCTGGTACCTGCTGTCTTGAGCTGGCCAAGGCAGCCCACAAAAAGAACTTGAAATATGACAGTAATTTAATATTTCAGTATCCAGTACTAGAGGAAACAAACGAATAAAAATCATACCACATAAATGACCCAATAGCAGGTCAAACTGCCAAGATACATTAAAGACCGGATTTTAATCTTTGAATTGAGTGTCTCTAGCTCTAGCAAGACAAAGTCTGTGACAGCATAAAAAATGCTCATAAGCGTGAGTATCTGGCTAGGGAACAAAGTAAAGAACGGACAAATCCATAACCTCATCACCTTTCAGAAAGGCTTGAAAATTTTACTTGACCAAAGAGCCTCTTCCTAGGATTGAAACTTTCACTTGTTTGCAGACCTGCAGCCAGAGACTTGATGGATGCTCTAAGAGCCTTTGTTGTATTGTATATTTTTAAAAATCACTCAGCTATGGGGGAGAACAATGACAATATAAAATCCCTAGAGAGTTTTTGTTATTTACAGCAACAAGAACCATTTTTGCAAGACATTTTATAATAATCTGTAAATTATAATGGAACCACTTCACAGCTATTGAAAAAGCAGACGTATCTACAAGGTGACACAAACTCCTTGCACCTGTTTCTTTCACCAACCTGTGTATCTGTCTCTTCCTAGCAACGTCTGATTTCCTATAACCATCCCCACGTTTGTACTTTCCATATAAACCAGCCATTGACAGAAAAAAAGACTGAAAATATTAACAGCATGAAACGTAAGAGAAATACCCATACTGGCTTTATATATAAAGCCATCCTCCTTGCTACATCAAGAAAAGATTTACAGATTTACAACTGGCAACCATAAAAAACCCCAAATGTATATACAGAGAATATGAAAGAAATTGTTTATAGTGACTTCTAGCTACCAGCTCAGGACTGACTTTCCAGTATAAGAATCATGGGCAAAACCTCCAGGCAATTAGTTCTCTAATGAAGCTTGATACATACAAGAAGAGGATTATACAGCTTCATTGCTTGTAACTGGGGGCCTGCTGATGACCTGCAGGGTCCCTTCCAGTGCCATGTCCTCACTTGCAGCTAGGTTTGTTTCTGCTCAGATAGCAGAGCCAACCCAGGGCTCGAAAAGTTGGCTGGTTCAGATCTGCTTTCCTTTATCAAACAGTGTTTGTGCAGGATCTTTGTTATTGCCGAGATGTGAGCCAGAAAGAAATCCCCTTAGGAAGAAGAAGGAGGTCACTATGCCTTCGCTTCTGTTCTACTTACTCTCTCCATGGGTCAAAGCTATTCCTAGAATCCCCACTATTGAAATGCATTGATTTATTAGATTATGTTTTGGATTCAAGTTTAACTAAGATAATTAGGCTAATCCCTGTGTATCTGGCTTTAAATGCTGTGCCCATCACAAGGGTGTCTGCACACATTTGTAACTGAGTTGCAAGCTTGAAATCATCATGAAAAGTGCTGACTTTCAACTGTTGCTCCAAAAGGTGCCAGCAGTTTATTAGAATGTTTGCCTGAGGAAAATCTAAGTGACATCATTAGAATTCAGTGGCTCTCCTAGTGATTAATGCAGAGAACAAAACTGTATTTTTATATGAATAGAGGATCATTTGCTTTCAAAAGTCAATACTCCTGAGCTGCACTGAAAGTAGCCGGAGTTTATGGTTACATCAGATAGAAAAAAATTTATGCTGCTTAGAAGTAGATTGATCACACTAAATAAATATCTAAAAATCACCTTTTTCAGAGCCAAAAGTTTAATTCCATACATTAATGAGGTACAAATCCATGTTCTAAAAGACTGCAATAACTTCCTCTGAAATGCCTGCTAGGGTTGTGGTGGTATTTTTCAGAGGATCGAATCGGGTAGAGTGCAACCTTCTGCGTGGCCTTCACAGGTCTATGGAAAATAATTTTAAATTTCAATGGCAATGCACATTACATGATCACCACCTAGGCAATGACATTAGTTGCCATAGTAACCTCAGGTTGCATCATTAAGAATTTTAAATGTTGACAGTGGGGAAGCCTAGCTTGAAAGACTGGGAGAAGAGCAGGAAAGGAGCAGGCTTGAGAGAAGCATCCCAAGCAATTGGAGGGCTGAGTTCTTGCCCTTGTGCCAAGGGGACACAACGGAGGGGAAACAATGGAGGAAACTGATGGTGTGGATATATCAAGGACCTTTTCTGTTTTCCTCCAAGATTATTGAAGCAGAGGGGGAAAAAAAATCTCCAGCTTTCTTATTCCTCCCTTTTTCTAGTCAGAAAGGAAAGCAACATGCCCATTTGAAACTGGTTACTGATGATCTTCTTTTGTGTTCTAGACAAGCTAGAGGTGCGTGTGGCTGGCTGGGGGACCACGTCTGGCTTCTCTGGAAAGGGTGCTGTTTCTAGGAACATGGTTATTCTGAGACCCAGTTTGTTTCCACTGGTATTGCTGTGCTGATTCTGATTGCTGATGCATTATACTCCCTGCTAACCACGGCGTTTACATCACTGTCTTTGCCACAGCATAAGGTGGCCTTGTAAGTGTCATTTATAACATGCCTTCTCTCCATCAAATCCCTCTTCAGCCACTAAGTTGAATATTCACATGGCCAACACAGCTTTTAGAAGTACTTTCCATCTAAATTAAAAGTGAGAAAACCCAAATTTTGTGCCAAGAATGAATGATTTCTTTTCAGACGTATTCCTGTTTGATCCCTCCGTTTGTAACCCTGCTTTTCCCAGTAGATTTGTGGTGAAAATAGTGGAATGTCAAGATGAGAGCTGGAGGTAGTTGAATGAGGTGCTCATGTTGCAGTGTTCAGACCCTTATGGCACCCAGTCCCTCATGGTTTTTTGGCTTTAAAACTCAGTAGCTGTTACTAGCAGACTGGCTTTAGAAAAGGATTCTGAAACTTGAGTATTTGTCCAGGAAATTACTCTGGAAAACCCTGAAGGAAGTCAAGTGTGGCAGGAAAGTTCCATTTTTTCATTTTTTAGTTATTTTACAAAGATCATTGCAATTATATTTGAATGCCGTAAACATGTGAAGGAAAATTCAAGTTCCGAGCACGATTTCTCAATGAAATATGAACAGCTTTCATTGTTTCCCAGGGAATATCATGCAGAACCTACTTTCACTCTTCCTTTCTTCTTTTTCTGCATTTCTGCATTTTTCTTTCTATCTATGTTCCAAATATCTGATTGTAGCGCATCCCAGTGAGTCGGAATCTCTCACCTAACCTACCTCTAAAACTTTCCACATGACACAGAACAGACAGCAACATCAACAGGTTAAAAATCCCAGGCTCCACAACCACACTGGCTATAATGAAAGTCTTCCATAAAGTTTCCTGATGCAACCTTAACTTTTGTACCAGAGGATGAAGTGCCCTACGCTGAGCACAGCTGGTTTAGGTGCAGAGCAGACTCCCATGCCACGTTCCCAGCTCACAGCAGAGTCAAGGCTCAGTAAGTGCATCAGTGTCTGCCTGTCTTCAGGAACAGCTGACTCTAGCCCATTAAATTAGAAGTACTATTAATCATGATTTTGTCTTGGCTGGAGTTGAACAGTACTCACATCCTTTCACCAACACCCATAAAAACTGAACGCTCCTGCTAAAAGTTTATGGCAAAAGACAGACCCTCTCCTGAGATGTCTGCACAAGTGTTTCCTCTAACCAGCACTAGTCATTTCTAGTCCTACACAGATGAAGTCACACTTTATTTTGTTGCTTTAGGAATATAAAATACAAATTTCCACCCATGATTTATCACTAATTTGGGATATAAGAATCTAAATGGGACATTAGACAAGCATATTAGTGCAAAGCCTAGCTGCTATGAAATGGCTATTAGAGATTACCTTTAAAAATATATTTTACAGCAGATATGCTCATCTTGTTGTTGAATAATCAATGGCTGCACCTCTGTGTTAAATTTATTAGCATATCTACAAGATGCAAGTGCATTTTCATTATAGAAAAATGTACTGGATGGCTATTTTCAAATTAAGAATAATCACATGGTGAGATATATTAAGCAAAATGGAATTGATAGTAGCACTGATGTGTCACATACACTGCAGTTGGGTTTTGCATTAGAAAGTATATTTCTTTGAGGATGTTTTTTTTAAACACACTAAATTGGCTCACAAGCATATGCATTTCTATGAGTCCTAATAGAAGGCAATAATCTCCCCCAGTCAGAAGTAATTCTTGACTTTGGAGTGTTTGTAAATAAACTATACACAATAGAATCAGAAAATCAGGAATTTCATGCTATTCCTACCAGACAAATATGTATTGTGACTAAGTCAACACATTCTACCATAGGCACAAATGTGCGAGTTCACTTTAATAATTGAGGATTTAGATGAAATTGTTCAGATTAAAGGCTGAAAAATAAAACAATCCTATCAATTGTTTGTTGTTAATCACGGCTAAAGTTTACCATGGAAATGTAATATAGAGAGTGAAGATGTGTTTCTCCTCAGATTCTGCTTCCAAACTCTACCAGTGTCTGGCAGTAAGGTGGCTATGAGGAATGGCCACATCAGCGTGTCTCATGTCCCAGTCCAGCAACCCTCTACGCTTTGTACAGCATCTCTCCGTGAGATCTCTGAGCCTCTCATGTCCAGGACATGGATAGCGTAACTCACTGCCAGCACTGTCCTAAGATACGGTTCACAAAACCCGTATCCAAAGACCGGTGTGAAAGCAGTCCTTCAGCTGGACATGTTGAGCCCACTGCACAGGCAGATGGTTTACACCACCTCCCGGACCCCTGACAAAGCAGGTCCCTGGACCTCATGGATCCATGCATTTAACAGCCTGGCCTTTGGGTCTAGATTGCCTTGGAGGCCAGGCAAGAACATCTCCTGGATGGTCTCTTTGAGCAGAATAGCCCAAGGAAGCACCCTAGAAGGACTCCTAGATATATTTGCATATGAATAAGCAGGAGGTTTCCCAATGGGCATAGTGAGTATTAGGGGCTATTCACAGGAGCTCTAAGACAGCTAAGAATAGTCTCTTGGTATTACCGTATCTCTTCCAGCACTCTCTGTACATGGTTTTTACTTGTTGTCCAGGCTGAAGCAATCTTTCTTTGGTGTTTGTACATCACCCAGCATAACGACATCTCATCTCATGGACTATGACCCTAGGTACATGGGCATGTAACTCAAGGACACATTGATCCTTGAGTTGAGGTTCATGAACAGCGGTATCACCTGCACCCTTCCATTACAGGAACCATGTCCAGAGAAGCTGAAGGCACTTCAGCTGGAAGGACTCTCTGCTTCTCAGCACCATATGGTGACTATTATGACATTTTCTACAGTGGTGTCAAGCTGGTCGTCCGGTTATCATGAGAAGTTCTTGAACCAATTGAGACCATTCAAAGGATACCATGAGAGAAACAGAATGCAACTAACTCCCTGTGGGCACTGTGGTTACTGAGATAATGCTGGGTACAGGATGTCAGCAGGAGGCAAGCACTACTGCAAGGATACGTGTAGTTTGTCCGGCCCATGGATGTTAGTGACACTGAGTGGGAGGTGGGTATCCACATATCTCAAGGAACAGAGATATTGCAGAAGACAGAAAGCTCATGCACAGACATCTACCATGGCTGACGTGAGTGCCAAGATCATGGAGAGTGACAAGTGAGAGCAAGGAGTGTGAATGGTGACCCATGCAATTAGTCTGAAAACCAGGAAGCTCTTGCAGGGGAACATCATGTGAAGCTGTGCCCCATCAGTGCTATGGCACGGCAGGCATAATTGGGCATGATGTTCTTCTGAAATCTGAGATGACATCTGCGGTAATGTGGGCTGTAGGAGAATGATGTCCTCCCAGAACTTTTTTTGCCAATGCCAAACTGGCAGTGTGGATGGTCTTGCAAGAGGCAACCGTGGGAGTGATCTAATAGAGAAGTACAGAGATACCAGTAGCAAATGAGTCCTCATAATAGCCTCAGTGTTGGGCCCTGACACAGGAACTGGAGAACTGGTTCAGCTCTCGGTTGCAGAGGACCAGAGAAAAAATGCAGTGGTGGGAGAAGAGATGCCATCTGAGGTGCATGTTAGATACAAGCATTCCTGAAACCTTCTCACACTCTTCCAGGCAGGAGAGCTCTTGTGCTTGGCTCTGCCTTGGGAAGACAGTTCAGTTCTCACACAGTTTTTTTTCAGTCCGTTAATGAAAGTGCTTTCCTAGGGTGCAAAAAGTACAAGGCAACAGGACGTAATAACATGTATTAGCAGTCTCTGATATTAATAGCACAGATTGTCACATGATATGACAGTGATTAAAGTGGGCATGGATGGAGGTCTCCCTTTCTTCTGGGAGGCACTGTTCCCCTTTGCAAACAGAAAATAAACACAGCCCTTCCAGAGCATAAATGCCAATAACTGTGAAATTTTGATTAAATAATAGATATGTGTTCAGAAGCACTTTTTATAGTATGTGATTAAGAAAGATAACTAGACATCCTTACAGCTATAATGATAATAATTACCACAACACATAAAGTGTAGAATATGACACTGGAAAGGCCACTATTAACCTTTCCAAGGGTTATTTTTTGGTGTGTTTTTGACACTATGGACAGCAGTGTTCAGAGAACTAAATAAAACTATAGCTGTGACAGTTCTTTCCAGCCGTTCTCTGGTATGTTAAAGAGGAGGTGCGGAGGGGAGTGAAATATCTTCTATTCAAAACAGATGTTTGTTTAATATCAAACATCTGGGTAGCCTTAGAAAGGCTGCTTTGCTAAGATTTCTGCAACTCTTGGTAATTCAGAAAACTGACAACAGCGCTTCCCTGTTTAAAATTAGACTATAAATAACAGCTCCATGCCCCGGACCGAAAGCTTTTTTACTCCTAGCAAGCACATTTCATGTCTCTACAGTGTGATGCCACGTTGTCCAGCAGATCACATACATTATCAGATATCACTAATCTGTGAATTCCACGTTATGACATCTCTGTGCCTTGCAGCTCTAGTGGAGAATTACAGACCACACACGACTGATCATAAAAACTGAACCGCTATTTTAGATCTTACCAGAATGACTTAGTGTGGAAGGGCTGGATAAATAGGTTGGTGAAGGCAGAAAAGAGTCACTGTGATGGCATCCAGTTTTCCAGTAACAAAAGCAAGAATGGGTAAATTCCAGGAGTCTAACCATGAGACAAAGCAGAACATGTGAATACAGTGAGTAGGTAATATTGGTACAAATCACCCTAAAGATCCCTGTGACTGAAAAAGGGAGAGCCGGCTCTGGAGCTCTGTCATCCACCTGTAATAGAGGCTGGCCTCTGTAAATCAGTCAAGCTTGCAAACATGCCACCGATGTTCAATTCTGCTTTTTATACGATAAAAAAGTCCCTATTAGTCAGAGTCTTCACAGCTGCAAAAATCATTTTGTGTGACGGCGAGAAGATGCCATTATTTTAAATGATGGCATTGCAGTGTGATAGATGGTGTGAAAGGCAGCTGTAAATTCTGGGTCAGTCCTCTCTGCCGTGTCCTGCAAATAACACAAGCAATCCAGTAGTCCAAGCTGCTCAGGATAGTGTTTTTAAACACATTAATTAAGCCAAATTGAAGTAAATTCAGCTAAGCCAAGATTTCTTCAACAATTTATTATTGAAAACACAATTAGCTGGAGGCATTTGGAGGAGTTTTGTGAAATCAAAGGCTGCACTACAACCGAGAGTAAGTTTTCCAGCCGTCAACTCATTAATAGCAGAAAATGGATGTGCTGCTGCAAGGCACCAAATCAGAAGGAAAAATATGGAACTTGTTACTGTGACTCCAAGAACAAATTCTAAATGTTAGAATATTTCCAAGCTGCTGTCACCAGTGCCCTAACTTCATTCTT
The DNA here is from genome assembly GCA_013400135.1 of Rhinoptilus africanus. Lineage (NCBI taxonomy): Eukaryota > Metazoa > Chordata > Aves > Charadriiformes > Glareolidae > Rhinoptilus > Rhinoptilus africanus. Next base: position 62,127 of record VXBO01005454.1, on the reverse strand, counting down.
TAGGTTGAAACTCAGACCCCTTATACCCAAAACTGTTGGTCTTTTGGGCACATAAGCAGCTAATGGGTACAGCTATTGGGTTCAAATATCTTTCGGCAACAGAGCTATCTTGATTTTTCAGGATTGTGTTCCCAACTCTCATTTCTCTCAATTTCGCTATCATTTCTCACGTTACTCACTTTCTGCCTTGTGCTGGATGCATCAAAAATAGCTGTTACTGGAATCAGGGCATGTCAGCCAAACTCAGGCCATAAGAAAGAAACCTGCTGCTCTCATCCTTGCCACCCTGGGAACCACGTACTCCGGCATCACAACTTCTCTGTGAAAGGGGCTGAGAGTTCAGTCCACAATAGCTGCTGAAAGGAGCAAACAGCAGAATGTTCTTTAACCAGCAGAGTGGGGCCTGACACTCTCTGCAGGAGAGAGTAGCTGCAGAGGCACAAAGGAAAAGCAATTTTGCATTAAATGCGTGTGGGTAGCAAGGATTGAAACCACCATTCCCGTGTTAGGTCTGTAAGAGTGCCCCAAATATCCATAGGTCCCGCAGAACTTTTTTCCTAATAGGAAGAAAACTTAAACCCAACTGACCCATTAGTATCTGAGCTTCACAGAGCAGCAACAGAGCAGGAGTGCATCATTGTCCACCCTATGATTCGTATTCATGAGTTTCACTGACTTGATGTCAAAGTCCATTTGAAGTGAACGCTGTCACAAGTTTGAAGTAGACCTCACCTGGATGTTCAAAACAGTCTTCCTCCAGCTCATAGACGGTCCCTATTGACGTGGGCTGTTTGTAAATTGAAAGTAAAAATTCACTTTGTGTTCTGTCAGCAGAAAAAGCTGGCTTTCCATTAAATTTTCCTTCATGCACCTGAGTTTGTTCGAAAAGAGGACTTCAGGATTCTCTGATTCAGCTAGAAGCGTGTAGACAGATTGGATTTCATCCTGCCCAGTCCAAGCTGTCTAATATAAACCGAAATCCACGTTGACCACATAGTGTGTATGACACAGTGTCCAGACTAATAAATTCACCTGAGCATTAGCTGAAAGGAACAGCATATTTTTCCCTTGATCATCCTGACTTAGCAAGAGAGCTATGTAATTTCTTAACTGTTTTCTTTGTATCCATACAGCTGGGAATGTAAAGGTAAGCTTATGTGTGTAGGCATGGATCCTACTTCATTTAAGGTTATGAAATGTCATCTGTGCTGCTTCCCCTCCTGTATTACATTGAAACCAGAGGTAACAGGATTAAGGAATTTCGCCTTCCCACCCTCAAATGCGTTTAAATGAATCAACTCAAAAGAGAAAATGGTCAGTACTTTATTTTTAATTCCTACTGACTTTCACTGTTCTTTGCTTTCAGAATAGATTTAGAAATGCTAATGCAATTCAAGGAAATCATATGGCTGCCTCTGATGGCTTTGAGTAGGAAGTACTAGAAATCTCAGATGGCCCCTGATGACGCTACATTTCTTTCATTATTTTGTTGATGCACTAAGTTCTGTTACTAAACCCCAGCTTAGTTCTGGTATTGGGGTCATGGCATTGCAGGTTTTATCTTAGTCTGATTTGCCAAGGAAATGAAAGTTACGGTGTTCTTCAAATTTGTGTGCTCATTTCTCTTTGTAATGTTGGAACTCAGTGTCCCATTTCAAGCAAAATTGCCTAAGAGATCCTATCAAATATACTAACTTCCGATGAGCTTTGCGGAAATAGTTGGTCAGATGGAGGAATGAAACTCAAATTAGTGCCCTTCTGTGGAAAAGGATGCAAACTGATCCCACTGGCATCATTAGACATGAGAAAATCCAAACCTGTTAGAGACATTTCAAATGTCATTAGTGGAGAAGCTTCAAAAAAAGCTCATATCTCATTGGCCTGGGACAACCCAAAGGGCCAGGACAGCAGCATTCAACTGCTGCTGCTCTCTGAGCTGCTTGGCGTTTGTCAATCAAAAGTCCCTAGGCTTCTTGAGTTTAGAGGGAAATTTTCAAAATTGTAGTCACCAGAGAGGACTGGCAGCTGGTGAGGTTCATCGCTTAAAGTTGGCTACACTCTGCCTGTAAACTACACAGCCATACAAAGAAATTGTGGGAAATTTCTGGGTTTCCTCTTTTTTTTCCAGATTTAAGTTAAAGATGAATATATGTTAGGTTACAGAAGGAAACCCAAGTAAAAAGAGTGTCTTCATTTATGATGAGAAAAGGGCTATATCTTACTTTTTAAAAAACTGAAACAAACTGAGGAAAGCATGGAGAAAACAAAAATGAAAAAAAAATGGCACAAGATTTGGCAACCAACTTCTGTGATGAAAAGTTAAGGAATTTGACCTTGCTGAGAGACTGGAAGGGAGATGGAATCAGTTTCTCGACATAGGAAGAAGCAGGAAAAAGACCATTAATCCATGAAGTCACAGCAAAAAATAACAAGTACAAGCAAATGATACCTTGCTTTGAACACAGCGTAATCGTACCCTGCACAAATCCCTTTGTGGCATGCTTCACTGGCAACTCTGAAAACACTAAAACCAAAGAAAAAGAGATGAAACTTTTGTCCCAGACTTGATTATTGTTAATATATCTCTGGCTTATTCCCTTGTTCATTCACCCAATGGTTGCAGTCCAGCCCCATATATATCCCAATAGGACATAATAGGATTCTCGTCCCACCAAAGGATGGATACTTTCTACTCCCATGTATGTATGGTTTGGGCTACTCCATGGTGCCATGTGGGAGCTTCTAACACACTCAATGCTCAGGTTCGGTGAACTGGTCTCATTAAAACAGGCCCCTGCTACTGCCCAGGGCCTTAGAGACTTCCCTGTAATTTATATGTGGAATGAGGATGAAGCAGGTAAAGATAGCAAGATCTAAAAATACAGAGATGACTATAGATTGGAACAGTCATTTGGATGAGTGGATTAGTAAATCATTAGATTAATCCTATGACAATGCAGGGGAGAGGACTATATTAATCTTTAAAGGTCCCCCAGAAACAAGGGGTGCTGTAAAATACATCATGGTTGAGGAAAATGATGAATTACATAGTTTATCAAACATACATACATGTAATTTATTTTTCAGATATATAATGATGGTGATGATTGTATTATGTACTTATGAAATGCTCCTCACCAAATCATCATTGCCTATTTGCGGAGGTGCTTCGCAGATAGCTTGCAGATGATACAAATTACATGCAGAAGCCAACTGATTTAAGCTGAACAAACTGGATATATGGCAAGGATTAATTGTGGAGCTTTTCTGAATTTCACTGCTCATTCACCCATGAGATGTCTGACAAAGCATTTTTTCATACTTGACAAAGAACGCACCACTTTTCACTGGTACCGTAAGCACACAGAAGCTGCTCTGATCTCCAAGAGTGAAACATCCCATATGCAGTTAAGAAACTTCTAAAAGCAAGTATACATATTTTAGGCAGCCCCATAAAAAGCAAAGCCTGAGCAATAAAGAGTAAAAATTAGCCTGGAATTATTTTCGTGTTCTCACTGGTCTCAATTCTGACCCCCTGGAAGCTGCTGGAAATACTGTCACTGCTGGGACTGAAACATGAGAAGACCTCAAGCTGCTGTTGAAATATTATCACTGATTTCCTGATGTGAACTGCCTGACTTCATGGACATGAAGGGAATATGGTCATGTGTATTTAAGCTGCTTTTTGAAATTTCTAAATCTCCTCCATGTTTGAAAACCATACATATATATACATGTGTATATAGGTATATATCTTGATCAGTACTGGAAAAATTTGCCTTTTTTGGCAAAAGTTCAACATGGTGAGACTTTTCTGTCTCCTTCATCAAATGCTAAAATGTCCACATAAAAAATATCAGTTTATGTCAGGAGGTGGCATTTCCAAGAAATTATACGGGTGTTTTCCCTGGGCAGGAAGCGGGCTGGAACAGCAGCTTTCCCTATTCTTCCATACCCCTCAGGTCAAATTTCAACCCCTGAAAGTATGTTGCGCTGACAACATTATTGTTGGAAATGCATCTGTAACAGGATTTCCATGCTCAGCGTAAAAGTTTTGTGTTGTCTAATTCCTAAAGGTTAATAGCTGGAGATCCAAATAACCAGCTGGGCACTATTACGTCTGAAGCACATACCTGACGTGTAAAAGAACTGGGGGAATATTTTCTTGCTAGAAAAGCAAGCCTAATTTTCACAACTCCCTTTTGTGAAATCCAACAAAATTTTTTAAAAATTTTTTAAAAGTACTTCAGATCCGAACCACCGTTTTGTAGAAATCCAGGGGTTAGTTTGGGTACAGACAGACCCGCAGAAGACTTGGGTATTTGCTAAGAAAGGTCCTGGACACTTGACTGTATAAGATTCCAAAACTATCAAGTAGCATCAAACTGACTTAAAATTTTCATTGGGGACCTACTGCTCCCTTGTCAGAGATATTTGTAACAAAACAACAACATCAACAACAACAAAACCCTACCCGAAAAAAAGTCCTGCAGGGATGACTAAGTTGCATCAGTTCTCCCAGAGGTATAATGTATACAAATCAAATCAAAATATAAATCATTCCACCCTGTTGTGGGGTTTATGCACAGTTTCTTTTAATAAAATATGCAAATATTTTGCAGTAAATTGATTTCCCAGTTTCAGTTCTCTTATCTCCATATTTATTATTCATGATACTTCTACTCCCCCACTTGAGCAGATGAAAAAAAAAAAAAAAAAGAGGGAAAAAAGCTGTGTAGAGTTCACTTGCTTTTAGGAACTAGCTTTATTATTGTTATTATTAGCACAATTTTATACTCCTAGGAGTGAAAGATAAATGTAGATATTACTTCTAATCTCAACCAAAGCTAAGAGGTAATACAATGACACTCTCTTTAATGCAAATCACTGCAATAAATGACTACATAGCCCAAGTGCTCTACTGCATTACAAATCGTAATGAAAGTTTGAATTGCTGAGCAAAATGACTGTTGTTTAACCTGTGACCAAGCTGGATGGTATCACTTCTCTTGTTAAAGGCGTACACACCGTGACTCTACAGAAAATTAACCCAAATATTTCAGTCATCTAAAATGGTTGCTAAATAGGGTTTCTGGTTAAAAAAAAAAAAAAAAAAAAAAAAAAAAGAGAGAGAGAGAGAGAGAACAAAGATCTTTTTTACTTACAGGAAAGTGAGCAGCTGAAATTGCTGGTCAGTTTTATATTGCATTAGCCAATGTGTGTAATTGCTGTTTTCCAGCATTACGTGGTTAACAAGTTCTGCAGCAGAGACTGAAGACGGATGAAAGCTGGGTGCGCTGTTCTGGTTGCTGTGGCTGGAGGTCTATGTTGGAGTAAAAGACAGAGGGGTGAGGGAGCCACTGTCCATCTGGGCAGCAGAGAGGCCATCACATGCCAGGAGAAGGTCAAAGACCAAGGAAAGAAAAGGGAGAACAAGCGTCAGAGAAGAATCAAATGTTAGGTTTCAATCCTATATATGGAGAAGACCCTATCACACTACAGGTAGTTTAAACATAAATTATTACAGGCATATGCACCAAGTAAGCTCCATTTTTGCCAGATTTAAACAAATGGAGATACTTTCGATTTAATTAGCCATAATAATTTCTTCCCATTAAGAACCTCAGTGGATTACAGGTCTCATTTTTAAAAATGAGTCTGTGATTTAGCAATCCAATTGCCTTTCAAAGGATTTAAAAGTTTTATTCCTTTACAAATAAAGAGCCAGGCCTGCAAATATTCCAATAGGAATTATAGTTGAGTAACAAACCCTAGAGGAAAAGAAAGATTTTTACATCTATTCTAGGTTTGTTAGACTGGCTCAAGGATTAAACTACATTTTCTCCTGATAGCGCACTGCCTTATAGGAGTTTGTGTGGCTGCAACCATGAATTTTGATCTTCGCAGAAACAATATTTTCACGTAAAGATTCCTCAGAAGAAAAAATCCCAACCAGACCCTAAGGTGGGCTGTTTGTGAGAAGAGGGCTCTGCAAGGTTTGGCCCAAAGCGCTGAAGATCAAATTCTCTCTCAAGTCAAAGAAATTGTGTCAGCACAGAAACTGGCCTTAGGTATCAGTGGTGAAAAGAGACTGCATTGCGAGTGCATTGGCATTGCAAATCAGATGGGGAAAGAAGGAAAACTTCACAAAAAGACCTTGGATTTCTTTCTAATCATTCCGTTTCTTCTCTGCCAAGAAACTGGTTGGGTTTGTCCCTGCACTTCGGCATCAGCTTTCACCTGACATAAATCCCCTACTTTAAATGGAACGGCATCATTAAACTAACGTGGTGATGACGTGAAAAGTCACACTCCTATCTCCAAAAAAGACTTGCAGGTTTATTCAATGGTAGAACAATCCTCTTCGAAGCCTGACAACAAGTTATTTACTGTAGGCAGGTTTTTTGATGTCTACTTTTTTGACAGGCAAATAAAATGGTTTCTTATCAGAGATACTGACACATCGTTAGGAATTATGACTGGNAAAAAAAAAAAAAACAACCCTGCAAAAAAAAAGTCTGCTTGAAAAAGTTTGTTCGTGTTGCAGAGTATTATCTGTAAGTCCTCCAGCTAGGCTAAAAGCCTATCCCACTGCTCCTTGGGATTTCTGGTGAATTAATAATGTCACTGATGAATATTCAAAAGTAGGCAGCTATTGTGCCTCCAAGCACATAATTAATTATTCATTACACATTTTTATTCACGGAATTAAAAAACACGGGGTGCTCTGGGAAATGAAGTGTACTTCACTGCAGGGGCATGAAATTCTACACTGCCCCTTTAAGGATTATTACTCTGTATTTATAGTTGCCAGGGCAACATAAATGCCGGGCAATTAGATCATGGGTTGTCCCCGAAGACTGATGGGATAATAAGCAGTAGTCAAGTATTAAGTTGACCCAGTAAATGTCCCACATGAATAAACCTGGGCTAGGACCACAGCTGGCATCTTTCAAATAAAACTTTTACATTAATATAGTTTAAAAGGTGCATTTATCCGGGAACTGAGCATGCATCCACAGTGGGAAGGCTGCGGGAAGGGCTAATGCCACTTCCCGGTGGTGGTCTGCAGGCTTTGTTCCTCAGGCCGGGCTTTGTGCAAAGTTAGGAGCATATTGAGCCTCTGAAAGGCTCAGAAGAAAAGGGGGGAGCCCCACATTTGCCTCCTAAGAGCTGATGTTCTGGGTCAGTGGAAGGGGTTATTTTTTTTGCCCCTAATTATTCTGCAAAACTCACCAGTGCAGGAGAAAATCAATTTTGTTCTGAGCTTTAAAAAAAACAAGTATAAAAATTTGCAAAAAAGCCAGCCCCAAACTATGTAACTGGATATGCTTTTGCCTTAGAATCAGTTTAACAGAAAAATAGCACCAAGAGAACCCCTATAAATTATTACCTGTGGAAGAGTCACGTTATCGAGGGCATTTCTCCTGGACAATAAAGAGCGATCTAAAAATATCAAATGGAAAGGGCAAGGGAGATTCCCCTAAACTACTTTTTTTGGTTTTTTCACTTTTGTTGTAAATATCAACTTCAAATTGTTGCTGACTAGTGGCCGTCCCCTTTTTCACTGAATTCATTTTCTGCAAATCCTTCCACGCAATTTCAGAAATTTATCTTTCTCTCAAAACTATTTTCAAGTTAAAAAAAACCCCAAACTGTGGAGAAGCCACACACACACATTATTCAATTTTTTTCCCCATTACTACTTGTTATATTATTATTTTTTTAAGTTAATGCTTTCCACTATCCCCACTAGTGACACAAGATGATGATTTTATTGTGCTTTTAGATCACTAATTTTGTAGAAGAAAATGGGAAATCATAGCTTATCTCTACCTGCAGACACTTGGTATTTCTAGAGCATGAAACAGTTCTCAGTTAGAGATACAGGAATGCTTTCTATAGTTTTGTAATACAGGGAAAAAAAAATACAATTNGGCTGTTTGTGAGAAGAGGGCTCTGCAAGGTTTGGCCCAAAGCGCTGAAGATCAAATTCTCTCTCAAGTCAAAGAAATTGTGTCAGCACAGAAACTGGCCTTAGGTATCAGTGGTGAAAAGAGACTGCATTGCGAGTGCATTGGCATTGCAAATCAGATGGGGAAAGAAGGAAAACTTCACAAAAAGACCTTGGATTTCTTTCTAATCATTCCGTTTCTTCTCTGCCAAGAAACTGGTTGGGTTTGTCCCTGCACTTCGGCATCAGCTTTCACCTGACATAAATCCCCTACTTTAAATGGAACGGCATCATTAAACTAACGTGGTGATGACGTGAAAAGTCACACTCCTATCTCCAAAAAAGACTTGCAGGTTTATTCAATGGTAGAACAATCCTCTTCGAAGCCTGACAACAAGTTATTTACTGTAGGCAGGTTTTTTGATGTCTACTTTTTTGACAGGCAAATAAAATGGTTTCTTATCAGAGATACTGCCACATCACTAGGAATTATGACTGGCCATCAGCTTTTTTTTTTTTTTTTTTTTTCAGTCTCACTCAAAGAGCTCCTAAGGTTTGTCTTCTCTGCAGTGGCGCACACCAGGTCCTCAACCAGAGGTCAGGCATGGCAGTGGGTGAGGGAGGAATAAGCTCCAGACTGCTGGATTTCTTACTACAGTCAGCTATTGCTCACTGCTGCTTGGCTAGATCCAGTACAGAACTTTTTTATTTTAT
>VXBO01005454.1:3263-52967 GCA_013400135.1 Rhinoptilus africanus | reverse complement strand
TCACTTTTGTTGTAAATATCAACTTCAAATTGTTGCTGACTAGTGGCCGTCCCCTTTTTCACTGAATTCATTTTCTGCAAATCCTTCCACGCAATTTCAGAAATTTATCTTTCTCTCAAAACTATTTTCAAGTTAAAAAATACCCCAAACTGTGGAGAAGCCACACACACACATTATTCATTTTTTTCCCCATTAATACTTGTTATATTATTATTTTTTTAAGTTAATGCTTTCCACTATCCCCACTAGTGACACAAGATGATGATTTTATTGTGCTTTTAGATCACTAATTTTGTAGAAGAAAATGGGAAATCATAGCTTATCTCTACCTGCAGACACTTGGCTATGCTAGAGCATGAAACAGTTCTCAGTTAGAGATACAGGAATGCTTTCTATAGTTTTGTAATACAGGGAAAAAAAAATACAATTCCCAGGAAGTAGTATACATCCCTCGGTGGAAAAGAAAAGACACAGTTTATCAGTGAGTGCGTGTGTGCATAGATTTATCCAAACATATAGACATGCATCACATTGCCCCAGACGGTCGAGTGCATTTGTTCATTCATTAAAATTATGTTTATATAGAATGAAATGACTAGCTTTGTAGTGAAAATATTTTAGGGAAGAAAGCAAGTGCTTAGCCACAATTTTTTCTATGATAGTGTTATTTGCCAAAATGTCCCTAGCTTTCAACAGCCTGCACTTTTAATTATTCGGGCCATAATTCTAGCTGGCAAGCAGAGAGGTGTGCCTTTCTCCCAGGGAAGAATAGGAGGGGCACTGTAAATTGCTGAGGGGGTGCACTTGCCTGGACCGCTTGGTCAGACACTGGGCAACGTGGCTTTGAGACAATAAAACTTATGCGTTTAAAGTTAAGCATGTGCCTAACTATTTTTACGTGATCAGATCCTGAGAGTTGAGCAGTTTATCGGACTGAACTCTCGGTCTGGTTATGAGTATGGGTCAGCCTTGTCATGGAGGATGGGAACAGCATCCTCACATGGTCAGGCAGGGATTTCTTGAGGAGATAGAGCAGGATCGCCCCTCAGCAGAGCCAAAAAACCTCAGCTGCAATACTCAAGGACAGTCACCCTGTCAGGCCTCCCCTCCACCACAGAACAAACCTGTGGGGATAGCAAACGCTGGGATATCACCTCTGGTGCTTTTATTACTTACTGTTGAATCCTGTGTGTATTTCCCAATGACAAGTCAAGAGGTACACGGGAATATTTCTAGGTACAAAACATATTCATTTTCATACTTATAAATATGGATGTGGTTATATTTTATATATGTGTATACAGACACTAAAATGGAAAATGTCTAGAGCAAATTAATTCGGTTGCATGTGTGGATTTGAAATATCAGCAAAATATCATTTCTAGCAATTATTTTTAGCTACAGGTAAATGATAGAGTACTGGCTGCTTCAGCAGCTTGTATCTATTTATTAATTACGAGAATGCAAAAATTTGACAAAAACAATTGAGATTTCTTTCATGGCGCTGTGAATCTCAGGACAATCTCCTGAAGAATTGGCCATTAATTCTCCACTTGGACATAGTCCACAAGAAACCTGACAAAAATCAGCTGCAATGGATGCATCTTCAGCATTCTGGTCTGGTCTGTTGTTGCAGGGAGACACGAAATAACAAGCTGATGGGGGTTCTCTGTCTTGCTTAATGGTTAGAAAAATTAGGAACTGTCTTAGTCGGCAAGACCTAGCAAGAAAAACAGCGTGATCAAATAGAAATGTTGATTTTGCTGGAAGGAACACACTAGCCAAACTTCAAAGTAGGCTCATGTGAAGATAATCAATCGCTGTACTAATAGCAACACTGAAGAGATGGGATTTACAAGGCTACAGCTTTGGCCACAGAGGATACATCCAGGGGTTTCCCAAAAGTTACATCTTAGCCTCATGGCCTGGCAGCTCTGGCTCCAAAGTCTCAACAAGTTCAGCCCAAGGCAAGGAACCATTTTCACCAGTATTTCTAGGTCCCCCTGAAGAGAGGACGGGCTTTGGTGATAACATGGTATTCCTGGACTGCACGGATGGGGATTGAATTCCCTTGGTAACATTCATCTCAAGACAAATCAGCATCTACACAGCATACGAGAGGACTTCAAGAGAACTGAGAGTATCAGAACATTGATACGAGGGAGAGGAAATGCTGACTAAAGGGTCACCCGAACATGGCACCAGCAAGGTCCACCTTGGCAGTTTCCTGGGCAAGGTAACAACAAAATCTCATGCTATTATCTAAGCTTTAAACTAAGAGAAAGACACACACACAGCCCTTACAGTGACTTGAGCACGCTTTTTACTAAGTCCATGGCAGTAAGATTTTTGGCTCTGGGGCTTTTTTTCTCAGTTTAACCATAACTGAACACGCAAAATAGAAGCCTTGCATCAGTAGGAACAGGAAGAACTCCAGTCTTAGGTAGCAGCTGAAATAGCTGCCTTTAGCAGGCAGTTCCTAGAGCTCAGGCAAAAGAATTATCTTTGCTGGGAAAGTCACTGAAAGAAAACATGAGTGGTTTTGCTTTCATTAGAACTGTGGAACTGGTACCCACATTAGGAAGCTCTGCCGCGAGGCTCCAGAGCAGAGTGACAGAGACATTTGGACAACCACCTGCGTTGCTGTGTTCCTTTTACAATTAATTACACTGCATTCATCCCACTGCAGAAAAGGCAGAAGGTGGAAGTTGGTGGGAGTGCAGAGTGCAGACTGCATCCAAAGGGAATTTTCTGCTGCAGGGTGGCAAGTCATGGTATCAAGCATAACACATCGTGCGTCCATGGTTTCACCTCTTTAGCAAGTAATAGTAATGCCAGGCACCCTGCTTCCTGCACGTCTGTCTGGCCAAAGAGTTGTTTAAATGCTTATCAAACTATTTTTCTAGGAGCAGTTTCAGTTATCTGCTTGGAACCAGGAAAGCCTCCACATCACAAGCTCTCACTGCCTGAGCATTACTGCAGTGACTGTTTGTAAAAGGTACACAGAGGCCCTAATGCCACATTTATCCAGCCCATCTCCTACAAATTCANCCCTCAGTTGTTCCTCATAAGGTTTCTTCCACTTCTCTTTCTGCCATTCATGCCCATTCCTTGACATTCACCCTTACCTCATCAGAAAGAAAATCCTCTTCCAAGGCTGATATATCCTGTCTGCTGTCCTCCTCCCACAGCAGTGCGCCTGTATGTATGACAAAATAAATGTTAGTAATCCTAAAAATGTGACAAACTCATTGAGGAAACAAGAAGCCCTCTTTGTTTTAAGCCCCTTGCTTGCCTGGTATTTTGTTGCTGAGTGTTGTCGGCTGTGTGACACCTAGAGGAAAAGCCCCTTAGGATAGCGGGGTGGTCTTTGGTCTCTGTAGGACGCGCTGGGCACACATGAAGAGGTCTCTATCACAGGAAAAAGGACAGGAACAATGATCTCAAAACCCCACAGTATTCAAATTTCTAGCACTTCACTTTTTTTTTTCCACAGAAGAGGAACATTATTTTTTTTAAATAAATATACGTACTGAAAGTCCAAAGTCCATGCTAAGTGGAAGTGTCTGCATATGACGTCTTAAAATCAACAGAAGTGACTGGCCTTTTAGCCACAAATAGCACACAGAAACCAGCGGTACGTTTACACGGGCAGCGGTAACACTGCAGATGTGCCTACACCACTTGTGGCTCTTGCTCACTCTGGGATCAGAAGCTCCGCATCAATGGCGCCAGCTCCTGAACTAATTAGCTCTCAGTGGCACGGCACTAATAGAGCTAGAACTTTTGCAAGGTGCTGCACTTCATATCGTGGAACATGCCTGGAGATACCAGCACCATGTGCCATTGCACAGCACTGACATGACTCAAAGGATTAATCCAAGATCATGGAGGAAAAAGTCACAAACACAGGATGGGAGACACAGATTTCCTAAATCCTGTGTTTAGTTCCTCTGTCCTTCCAGGGAGTTCAAGAATTGAACCGGACCGGTTAACGTGGGGTGATGTGCATGCAGATTTGCTCCATTGAAGGCATTCTTGATTTACAAAGGAGGAGCTAACACTGGGAAGATCACATCCCACAGTCACTGTGTTATATGAGTGAAAGGAAAAGAGTTTTCAGGGAGGCACATTTGCCTTCTAGGGCATCCACAGTGCAGCAGCGGGGAGGAAAGGATGGAAAGAATGGGAGGAAAGAATGAAATTAGAGAAGAAGGGCAAATTCTGCTGTATTAAAATAGCATTGCAAAAATTATCATGAAGGAATATCTACACCCCAGGCAACCCAGGTCAGTCAACCTAATTCTTGTAGTTGATCAGGAGCACTTGATGAAATCTTCTATTGAAGGAATCTGTAACATGACTTAACAGATCCAGTTACGTACAATCTTCTGGCTAAACATATAGAGATATATGTGTGCATGTATGCCTATATGTATATTGGGAGAAAGACATTTTTAATAATCCATTTCAAGCAATGCGTCTATAAAAGACACTAGCAAAATTAACGAAAAAAATGGGAAAAGGAACTTGTGCCTCCCGCAACTCCCAGTCCTTAATTACAATACACAGATAAATAAGGAGACAGGCAGACAGGTAGGCAGAAGGGCACAGATAAAAGGGCATGCATGTTCAAAGGAAACATAATTACCTGCTATTCCCTTGCTCTATGGAAAAAAAGTTCAGAGTTTCAATACTGACAGAAGCTAAAAATTGATCCATAGAAAAATGTTCACTTCACTAGAGGCTGCAAAAGAGCCTCAGCAACTGACACAGAGGAAAGTTGTTCTGAATTCCTTCAGGCAGGTTGGAAGGCAGCTCTGACTTGAATAACGCAAGAGGCCTTTGAGGCATACAGATGCCCTCCTTTCTGAAAAGTTTTTCTTGGAAAGCAAACTTCCTCCTCTCAACTCAACGCTTGGCAGACAGCATTACGGTCCAGGCTTGCTGTGCAAGTTATTTCATTCCAATATCAGTGGACACAACTCAAGAAAAGCTAATAGCCTCTTTCCTCCTTACAGCTTTTTATATCAAACACAAGCAATCATCCGATCTGCCCCTTCCCTCTCTCAGTTCCTCTTAGTCTCTCTTTCCTACACACACTAGCGAAATTCTCCTCTCCTCTGCCTTTGGACAAACCCAGACTGGGAAAATGCAATATTTATTCTTTTCCAAGCCCTGTCCCCTTGTAACACAAAGGATTCAAGCACATCTGGAGGTGAACAGAATACAGACTTTCATCTCTACAGCGTAACCTGTGGTATTAATCCCCTGGCCCCCCTCCACACAAATCTCTCCATGGGGCAGGGAATAGCTCCTTCTCCATGTTTCAACAACACCCATCAAGACGAAATCCTGACTGAACCTTTGGGAATATGCATACTTAACAGTAATAGTTAGATGATTTTGGAAACTCCATTGGCTGGACTGGAGGACCCGAGGCTGGGAGGGAGCGTGCAGCCAGCAGGGCTCTGCTGGCCTTGCATGTGCTCCTGCTGCTCCTCTGCTCCACCTCAGCACCAAGCTTCTCCTACTCGTTTTCTACGAATAGGGACAACTTCTACAAGGCAGTATTACAGGTTCTTCTCTGTCATCGTCTTCAGCCATGTCCATATTTTCTTTAGAGCAATAATTAAAACAACATATTCACCAGCTGGGTTATTTTTTTCCCCTAGATTTAATCTGTTCAGGCTCTGATTTACATATTAAAAGCACTAATTAGCCCCTCAGAGTGTCTGAGCACGAATAGTGCAATAACTGGTCATGTAGTCACTAGAGACCACTCCCTAGTGCTTTTGGTAAGATCTCATGTATACAGCCTCCGTCTCTGGATGGCAGGAATGGCCATGTGTAGAGGGCTGTCTGCTTTGTTTCGTAGCATTAAGGGACTGTAGTGCCGGATTGCTTCATTCTTGCATTTTTTCCTTCTCTTTGAAGTGTCGTGTTTGATCTGTCTGCTTGTCTGTCAGGTTTTCCCCCTCCCCCATTCCCCATTGCGTCACATGCGAGAGCCGGCGAGAGGACGGACCGCCTTTGGCCAATGCTGGTGCAGAAAACTCCAATCCAATCAAAGGCACAATGGCCTTTTCTCTCAGCTTTGATGCAGCATTCAAATAAACAAGAACTGTGCACTCAAAAAGAAAAAAAAATTCAATAACCCTCTGAGCCGTTCTTCTGGCTAAGGATATTCGAAGGAATCATTTAATTTTCTTTGCATGTTTAGAAGTCACCTACAAAATGCCTCATTGGTCTGGAAGCAATGTTGTGTAGCCCCAGGTGAGAGGCTTGAATCTGAATCCTGATTGAGCTTGTTTCCAAAGGTGCCAGGAGCCACAAAGCCTCCAGGTGGGAAGAAAGGCTCTCTAAACCCAACTAACAGGGGTTTGGTACTCAGCTTCTTCCTGGAAATATGTAAAAGCAAGACAAGGACCCCTTCCCCAGCAATCGCCGTGAATAACCCCTGGTCTTAGAAGATGCAGAAGGTCCCATTACTCTGGAAAAGGTACAGGGCTTGTTTCCATGCTTTTTCCTTGGGCGATGGGAGCTGATATCACCACATGGCATCGAGCTGCATTGCCTTGTGGCACCAGACCCCTTGGAGGGATATTTTCACCCTATTTCATTAGTATATTCCTTTGGGAAACTCAACAGAGGAATTGGGCACCAAGCTGGGACACTTACCCATCTTCAGAAGAAGCTGTGTCATGGAGCAAAGAAGTTTTATAATTTTTTTGAGCCAAGGCTAGAGAGAAAGCAAGAACAAAGCATCTAAATCTGTGCTAAGGGCCTCAAGAGGAGATAAAGTTCTCCCCATCACTCCACTCATGTATCTTCAATAATCTTGCATGAATATCCTAACTCCATCCCCTGCCAGGCAAATGGTTTTCAGAGTAGAAACTTGTCTTGGTAAGTAAGCCCTAACATTAGGAAAAGGATTACTGAACAGTATTGCCCTTGCCCTGTTTGCTAGCTGGATGCCAAGAAATACTAACCTTAACATTGCAATTAGCCCCTAAAACAGTTAAGTCTATGACTGGGACTCCTGGGCACTACAGTAATGCAACAACTCAGCACAGAAACAGTACAAGCCAGGCAAAGGTGGTGTTTAGGTAGATAAAAACAAGCCTGGGTAGAAGACAGGAGGAACATTGAGGATTTCTTGATGTTGTCCTGAGTGAAACTTAGTGTTGTGATTCAAATAATGATTTTTGGTGCAATTATATTTCTTTGCCTAGAGGAGCACTAAAGCCTATGAGGAGTTGCAATATCACAGAGGAAGGAGGCAGATGGTATCTACATAAGCACCACAGGGTCTGGCCAAAAACCAGGGGGAAATTGTCTTGGCTGTGCCATCATCTTTGCTAGCTATTTTCTTCATAACAACACTATACTTTTCCAAGAGTCCCATTTCAGAATAGGGTTTTTTATAAAGCTTGGATTCCGGTGTTACCAGGAGCCAAAGCTGCAAGAGAGCCCAAGAGACTGTAAAACCATAGCTTTTAAAACTGTTGACTTCAAGTTAAAGAGAGGAAATCATATGGTGGGATGTAGGTCTGGTGACACAACTGTGTAAACCACCCTCTGCTTCCAACAGAGGCAGATACCTCTGACATATTTAAAAACATGCGAAGAAAATAAGTCAACAAAATCCATTTGATTTAAACTATAGGCTCCCTGAGGCTATCAGAACAGACCCTCTGTCTACTGAGGGAGCTGTTTGACTAATGCCAGCTCTTGTGAGAGCCTCTCCAACCTTTAAACGGGTTGGGAATGCTCAGCAGACATATTCTTCTGATTAGTGGCTTTGAAATTGTAACTCAGGCTCTACTATCCAAACACCAGCATCCGCAGTGTGTGTCTCAGTGATTTCAGTGAGAAAGTCCTGGTCACAGCTGTCCACATCCCAAGAAGAGGAAGAGAATGACTGTACTTAGGAACTCCTCCTGCAAGACAGGGCAAATCTTGTCTTGAATACATGAGAGCTGATGAAGGTTTTCCAAGAAAAACCTACAGTTTAGTTGTCAAATCTTTGTAGAGCAGTATCTCAGAGACCTCCAAAGGAGAGAAGATCTTCAGTCCTCAAATAAAGGGGATAATTTCTTATACAAATGTCCTTTTAAAGAGTGTGTCTCAAGATCAGCTCCTGGGATAACCCGGGCAGCTAAATTTCCCCAAACTTCCCAATAACTGAAGCCATGTGTTTTGCTTTGATACAGGTTCCATCAAATTAAAAGATTTGGCAGAAAATATAATTGTAACCAGTATTTACTGCTAACTAGAGAATAGCAAAAAGTTAGAGCTTTTAGTACATGCATTCAAGTTTGGGATGATCTAGAGAAGTAGGTTGGAGGGCTCCACATAGCCAGCGTTATTAGCTGGAACTAATAACAGGAACTCCAGGAAATAAAACACCTTTGGCCTTCCCTGGTGCACCTGCCTTAGAAGTACACAGTCTCATCCTTCCCTGCTTCCTTTTGTGCCTTTATCACCTCCAGCTGTCAAATGAAATATCTCCTCCATCCCTAACCCACTCAAATAACTTCTCCACTTCTTTCCTGTTCTTTAAAGCTTTCTGCTGCCACTCTACCAATGTCTTTATTCTTCCCTCTGATTTCCCAGACAGAATGTATCTGGGCTTCCTATTGTTCCTGTAATCTCAGTGCCATTTTCAATGTCCAGTCACCTTAGTGAGACTCTGCATTTCATGCCCAGCCTTTTTTTTGCAATCATCATAAAAGCTGAACTTTGGGAGACAACAGACTTAACAGCTCAACAGAGAAGCATGATCTATTTCCCATTGCCAATGTGTCACAGCAAGCTCTCCTTGCAGCTGGGGCATCAAGTCATGCTCAGGGTACTGTTGTCTGCAAGCACATTAGGAACGTGTAACTTTTCATGAGCATTAGAAGTTACAAAAAAGCATTGAAAGTCCTACCCCTCTCAAAGTTTCTGTGATGCCTGGTACAGAAGTAGCAATCATCAAGTTTCATTTTACAGCCGTCCCTTCAGCCTCCCTAAAATGGCAAAGCAAAACTCAGCAAACTCAGCTGCCGCCAGCAAAGCCACACAAATTCTTGCCTTAAAGCCACACAGTAGTGCGAATTCTCAGCTGACTCATGAACTGCATCCACCGGACTCACTGCAAAGTATCTCTGCATCAGCCACCGCTGCCTTGGCGGCACTGGCCTGACCGTGACGCGTGCAGTCCAACAAGGCCAGCTGAGCAGCCCGTGACGTGAGCTCTGCCGGGAGTATTTCCCCAGCGAACCAGCTCTGTGGCCTCACGTCCTGCTCTAGATCTCCAGAACTGTTTCTCCCTGAAAGTTTCTCTTCGCTGTATGGATGCAAGTCCATGTGCATCCTCAATTGGGGTAACTAAGACCTTAACTCCCATCGCCTGTTTGCATGGCATGCAAAGCTTTCCAACTGCACTCTTACACCCAACATATGTGTCATTAGCTTGAAATTAAAACTCAGGCCTAACCACTGCTGCTGCTAATTGCTGGTTAAGACAAAGCCTTGTGCTGATGACCAGGGCATCCTTTTCTCTGTGCTGTGCAGGCTCATTTCAAGGTCTGCAGCCTGGATCGTGCTCATCAGTGAGCTAACAGAGCAGCTCTTACCACGCAGGCCAAAGTCCACAGTGCCACATTTTGGTAACAGAAAGATGTTGCTGAAAATAATTGGGCCTGGCAGCACCTCAGCAGTTTCCAAAACCAGTCCTCTAGTTCCAAGGCTCACTGAGTGAGTGGTTGCTCTGTAAACCAGCCACACGCCTAGATATTGTGCCCAATTAATCTGGGATGAGTTTGATTTAACAACGTATATCTGCAACAAGCTGCTTCTGTTAAAAAGAAAAAATAAATTAAATCCTTTGTTTTATCCCAGTTACACCTTTTTCCCCTGTCTCTCGTCAGCTGCGTGGCTGCCAGTGCCCACAGGTATTCCTCCGGGATGTGGCAGGAGACAACAGTACAACTGGCTTCTTGACAAGGGAGAGGTGGCCTGCCAACTGCTACCCATTGACTGGAGTGCGTGCTTGGCTCTGGGAGGCAAACGCTGCTGCAATATGCTCTCCCTGGAGAAATCCATCCTCCAAAATCATGACTAGTGCTGAAATGTTCCCAGATCCCACTGCACTTTTAAAGCATAGAACTTGAGCATGGGGGGAACTGGTTAAAAACCATGCATTTCTGTTGTTGGAAATAGTAATAATGTGCTTCCTCCCAGCACTATTTCTGCAGTTCTTTGAGTTGTTTTTCTTTGCATTGAACCCCCATCACCAGTAGCTGCACAGACAAGGCAGATCCAGGCTCCAGATGAATGCTGTCTTCTGCCTGGGTTTTGGACACACTCTCCTTGGACGAATGAAGATACTCCATTCCAACAGGTTTGCAGACATGCAGCAAGGCAACCCCATTTCACCATTGCTTTGCTGGATACTTTCTGCCCTTAAGTTCAGTCACCCGTAAACTAGTTCTGCTAGCATTACACATGAACACAGACCCACGGTGAGCAAAAAGGCACATCCTCTCTAACTTGGAAAGCAGAATTTATATTGTTAGAGGTGACTGATTTAGGGTAACACAGTTATCCTGATGTAACTCCAGGCTCACTCCACTGAAAGTGGAGAAATCAAGCCAGTTACCAACTTCTATAATTTCTCTTTAAGAGCAGCTTGTAGTTACAATGATTCCTAATAGCCTCCAACCTTGGAAGCGACAGAATTTACCGACCTGAATGGGGGAGAACAGCTGAACACAAACACTGGGAAGCATTCTTCTATCGCAAGTACACCATGCTTCAGCAGCAGGGATGCTCCGGTTTCGCTGATGGCCTCTATGACCTTGAGAACAAAATAGAAGGAACTAGATTTAGTTTCTCATTCAACAGGACCCTACATTCAGCCCCGATTTTTCCCCAGCCTACTTCACCTTGCACTGTTAGATACAAGTATTGGTCAGAAAATGTGAAAATATCACATTAGTGATAGAGCCTAAAAGAATTAAATGACTTAACGCGTTGTGCCTCATGGGATATCAGCAACAGTATGTGAAGTTTTTCTTCACGCTAGCTAACTAGTTTGGGAGGAAGGAAGCTGAATTTAAATACAACTGCCGACGTTCAGCTGGCCCGGCCTCAACTTCTGCGCAGTGTTATCAGCCCCTCCCATCCCACACTCGAAGAGTTTCACGAGATTGTCTGCTTCCAAGTCCTACCTCCGCTGAACAGCCCCCCGCTTTCCTTCCGGCAGACAAAGTCTGGAGCAGGGAGTTTGCCTCCATCTTTTGGCTTACACCGTAGCCAAAAGAGACAGTACGGAGCACGTACCACCTCCGGGCAACAAAAGTCCCTGTCTCTGTGCAACATGGGATTGGAGCAGGAAGGGGCTGGCTTTTGCATGTTTTCCAGACCGAGTTTTCCTTGCGAGGGAAGGGGGTGACAGTGCTGGCACAGAGTTATCCTCTTGGAGCATTTTACCCTTTCGCAAAGCCCTCCTCAAGCTGTGCAGGATCCAGCCCTCCAGGACAGCTCACATTTCTGACCAGATTGCGCACAAGGTTCCAGCAGCCGCCTGGAAAGTCACTCCAGCAATTAAGTGTTGGTAGATTTTATTTTTTTTTGTAATTTTTTTTTTTTTTTTTAAATACGGAGGATATGGCCCACTGTGCGGGGTATTGCAGCCACCCTCCCTGTCAGGCCGTTTCACAGTAGTATTGTGGCGCCATGGAGAGGAGCTAATTGGATTTGTTGTCACCTCCCGAAGCTGCCAGGAGCTCACGTCTGCTCTGGTTACAGATGAAGACATCACGGTGACAGGCTTAGAGATGGCTCAGCTGGCATCCTAGGGCCACTAATAGAGCCATGTTGATTTAATGTCCGAGTGGAGAGGTGCAGACAAGCTGTTCAAGTTTTCTATTCCAAACAAAGCAGAGATCTGTTATCAGTTGTCTGCGGATCAGTAAATAAACTTCCATGTGGCTCTCACAGCACCTAACCATCGCTACAGAAGAATGACAAAGTATTTTAACATTGAGATGGTACTTTTAAATGAGAGCACTGTCTCTATGGTTTATATTGCCCTCAGGGAAATCAGTTAATTCCTTCATACATAAATTTTACTTAACTATGCAATTATGGATGAATCCTATTAGTCTTTAAATTGCTCACTAGTTAAAAGGTGCGTGTGTGTTTTCTACATCTCTTTTTTTGTGGAATGTACAGATCATCTGCACTTATGAAGATTAAAAGCCTATTTGGGGATTTTTGTTTGGTTGGTTGGTTTTTCTGCTTTTCTTTTAAGTGAAAGCACAGAAATTATTCGAAGACTAGAACATGATTTTTTTTTTT
This sequence comes from Rhinoptilus africanus, assembly GCA_013400135.1. Taxonomy (NCBI): domain Eukaryota; kingdom Metazoa; phylum Chordata; class Aves; order Charadriiformes; family Glareolidae; genus Rhinoptilus; species Rhinoptilus africanus. The sequence continues at coordinate 40,616 of VXBO01005454.1, read as the reverse complement.
TTTTTGCCTTTTCTGTATATGCCTATCTACCCAGAGCACAAAACTGGGCTTAAGCAGCACTTCCTTTATCCTCAGCGCTCTCAACATCTCTGTCAGCTCTCACCCCAGCCCCTGGCTGCGTTCACGTTGTATCACCCACCTCTCCCTTGTGCTCCATATTAAGTGATCACTCATGCCAGCGTGATGAGCCTGCGAAAGACAGTCCAGACAGGACAGTGTCCTTTGATACCTGTTTTCACAGCTCTGAGCCAAGGCTGAAGTACAGCTCTGAGTCACATTTTCAAGGTCTCGGCACCCAATGCCATCGGAGTTTCTTTCCGCAGCACTCAGGTCCCACCTACACACTTCAGGCTTAGGTTTCTGAGAGCACCAGGAACCCTGCTCTTCCCACAGCCTTGTTTGCAGCCAGAGTTTCAAAGGAGCTCAGCATCTCCCACCTCAGTGCTAAAATGAGACCTTTCCCTTGATGACACAAGGCAAGTGGAGCACTTTGAATAATACAATCATGCCTAGATCTAGTCATTTATGAAACAGACCTGTGCTTGTTAACACCTCTGTTACTTCCACCGGTCCTGTTCTTTAGGAAACCCTGGATTCAGTCACATCCTGAACCTCTGAAAGGCAAGAGCACAGCCAGGAGAGCAAAGTGCTTCCACCGTGCCACCAAGGAAACGCACCGAGGCCCTACCAGCTGCCACCACCATCATCTCCAGCCAAGGAAAGACATGACTCACCATTTCATTTGATGCCTTTGAATCAGAGGATAATTCAGGCTGGCAGGGACCTCAGGAGGGCTCTAGACCAAGCCCATGCTCAAAGCAAGGTCAGCCTTGAGTCCAGACCAGGTTGCTTGGGTCTTTCTCCAACTGGATCTTGAAATCTTCCAAGGCAGTGCTGTGGCTGTGCATCACCAGCACTGAAGCAATCCTGGTGGGAGAGCAGCTTAGATAGGAGAGTCACAGGGACATGGCCTAGGTGGCATTAGCTGCAGGAGGGAGGTGCCCCTCCATTCCCTGCCAGACTAAGGTTTGCTCCTTTTCCTCTTCCGTCATGCCCCGCATGCTTGGTGACCTGGGCAGCCCCATGGAGAAAGGGTGAAGGGAAGAAAGATAGCAGCAATGGAGGAAAGATGCTTCAGATACCAAAATGGCCTTTCTCCAGTCCATCACTTATTGCCACAACTCCCAGTCCTTCCTCACTCATCACTTTCAACAGAAGTCATTCCCAACCACGTGTGGCCACCCAGAAGGACATCCAGGTGTTTCTCAGCTAGCAAGGCTGACATGGATGTCAACCTTGACCCATCCCACTGCCTAGTGGCACAGCTCCACACCAACAAGGAGGACATCCCAGTCCTTCCCCAGGTGCTGGCTGCCTTAAGAGTGGGGATCACACTCCCACAGGCAAGTGTGGGAGGTAGATGCAGGTACTCTCAACGATGACGAAAAGGCAGTTGTTTAATTTGGTGCTGCTCGGGCCGTGCTCCACAGACCCCAAGCGGCTTGCAGAGCCACTAGCAGGTGGTGGAGAGACTGGAGCAGCTCCGAGAAGCAAACACTGGGAAGCTGAATGGTCACCAGAGGAGGGCGAGCAGCTCCTGCCAGCAAGGATCTGCCTCTTTGCAGATACAGCTGGGCAATTCCTTCTCTGATAGACACGTGGAGATAACGGATGAAGGGACCCACTGGAAGGCCATTCTGAAAATGTAAAGCTGACCTTAAAACATGGTTGTCCCCTGCGTGTTGCCCTCTGAGGTGTGGATGGAGCCTCTGCATAGTACAGCGAAAACAAAGGAAAGCCTTTGACAAACTGCCTGAGAGTCCAAGCCAGAAGCCATTTTGAGAATGGTCCAAGGACAGGAGCAACAGTGGATTTTGGTGGCTTCCAAAACAGCTGTTGTCCCTTTCTCAGGAAAGCAGACTGGGATTTTCTGTGGTACTGCACAGAGGGACACTGAACAGTTGGTCAGTGAGGACAGGACAAGCTTAGACCGAATCCTTCTCACCCAGTGGTACAACTACTGTCTGAAAGCCTGTGGAGAGTCACCCCCTCTTACAAGCTGACCTCTCACACCTCCAAACTGCCTTTTTCAAGTGACATTATAGGCATTTTTTTCTTGCCAGGCAATAGATTTTAATCTTTAACGCATCTTCATTTTTCTGGCAGAGCAGGAACTGTACTTGGCGGAATGGTCCAAAGAAGGGACACTGCTTTTCAACCCTTCTTTTCCTAAAGGGAAACCTCCTATCTGGTTACCATTGTCAGTAATCTCCACTGACAGTTACAGTCTGGAGAACTTGGACAGATTTTCCCTCTCTTCTCTCTAGGCTCCAGTTCTAGCTCCTTTTGATAATCTTCCCCAAAGCTGTTAGGACAAATGATTCCAGCTTCATCTACATTCCCTCATGTTAAATAGCTAATTTGTGTGTTGTAGAGTCACTGAGTAGATTAAACAAAGCCACCCGGCTGGAGATACAGCGCAGTACTCCAGATTTTTCAGGCTAACCATTTCTTCTGAAAAAGAATTCGAAAGGATTTGGACTGAGATCTGGATTAACTGAATTAAGATAATTCTGGCTCCCAAGGGCTGGACGGGATGTTTCCTTTTCTCTTCAGGTATAAGAAAAAGAGAGTGCTAGAAAGAAAATGTAAGAAAATCATGACTCTAGATACAGTCCACAGAGGGAAGGGCAACAGATAGGGCAGGTAAAATGGCTATTATAGCTTCTACCTGCTGGTCTCTACACCAGCTTTAGACTTAGCTGAGAGAACAGTCAGCAGCATAAACCTTGGCTAAGACAAATACAAATAACATGTATAACAAATGTATAACAAATACATTCCTCAATGCTTAGTAAGTAGCAGATTTCAAATTCCCACATTTCTAAAGGCCAAGAGCAGTGTGAAAAAACCACACGCGATCTCTGGAGCAGCAGGTCTCCTATCACCCCTGTGTGCTAGCCACAGCCACCTTTCCCAGGGCTGCAGTGCGCATCCCAGGTCCATACATCTGTTCGCTATAGCTCTTTCCTGGGGCTGACCCCCTATTTCCAGTGTCACTGATTCACCTGGCTGTGTCCAAACAGCCTCTGTCTTGGCCAAATGACCAGCACAGTCTTTTACTACAGAGCACAATTTGCTCTCCTCTTGCTTGTGTACACAGAGCCCCACAAACCTTAATAGGGAGGCAGTAGCTGTTTGTATGTGTGTCCTCACAGACTTCCCTGGTTGCGTCTGGAATTTGGGTTAAACTTGGGTAACTGGAAGCCAGCTTCCTCAGTGAGAAGGCAGGAGAGGAGGAACAGTAGCTGAACAAACAAAATTATCCAGCATCATTCCTCATGCTACAGGATAGCACTTCTAGATAACGATAAGGAAGCTGAACCCAGCTCATTTGCATCTTCCCACCTTTCATTCTGTTAATAAAGTAGAGAAACAAAAGACCATGCGGCCTTCTTTCTCAACAACACCAAGTATTTCATGCCTTTCTAGAGGAATTTGTTTTAAAGTAATTTGGTTTGATTTTATTTCCACTGATGGCTGTTTCCAGAGCTCAGCTGTCTAATGCTGTACTCCTGCCTCTCCTTCTCACCTCGGGCTCTGTCCCTCAGAGCTCCCCAGCCTAAACTTCTCTTTCCTGCTACCACAAAGGGCAGGCATGCTTTGCCAAGACAAGGACAAGTCTAAAAAGAGATCACTTCTTAGCTACACAGGTAGTTCAAACGACTGGGTTGAGATTTAATCACAGCAATAGCCAACTATATTTTACATATTTACTCTTGCAAGTTTACTCTAGAGCAAGAAGCAACAAAAAAGCTGCTTCTCATCAATAAAAATGAGCTCCCTTTCACCTCCCCCAAATGCTTTTTTCTCAGATTTAGAAATTAATCCAGTGTTCGCTTGGATCAGGTCCCAGTTCACTGGTAGCCAATGGCTCATTGCTATCAAGCTCCCTCTCCAGACAGGTCATACCTTTGTGCAAATAGACATAACGCAGTAACCAAAAGCTTGCTACAGCGGTCAGCATCCACAGTGTGCAAGAACCAGGCCAGGACAGCTGATCAAAGTACACCACTAAGTTTAAATGATCGTCTTCTAAAGCCTTGAATGACAACAACTAGTAATATGAGAATCATGGGAAAAGAATCCAAGCAGGGTCTAAAAGCCATGGCAAAACGCAGCATTGTGTTACTTGCCCCATTACGTTGTCCAAGTGTATGTTGATGGTTTTTGGTTTTTTTTTTACAATAACAGGTAACATAAAAATAGCACTTTAGCCAAGGATCCCAAACCATATTCAGTAAACTCTTGTATAATTTTAAATACATAGGATTCGCCCATCACTGAAATGAAGTTGCCAATGCTGTTGAAGATCTGTAACATTCAAACAAGGCAAGTGAACACAATATAGCTACATACCACAGAAGACAAGGAATATTACATACAGTTAGAAAAACAGAAGAAAGCTTTAGCTATGCTAAACATAATTACCTACACTTGTGGATAATAGGAGGACACAACAAATACCCCAGTTCTTACAAGCAATACGATGTCAGTGCTAAAGACACCGGCTGTGCCTCACACAGCAGCCAGTCACAGAGTCCTTTCTGTGATGGGGGAGAATTAGCAACTTCTGGATGGGAAGGAGCACCAAAACCAGCATTCTTTTCCCTGGGAGCCTCCTTCTGCTGGGCCACAGGGATGTGACCATGTCACAGCCTGAGGCAGCGTCACGGCACCAGCCGATTCCAGCTCAGATTTCCTGTGCTACAAAAGCTCTACCCTGCCGCTGTCGATTATAATCTTTACATCATGGAGGAAATACACATACATTCTTCATATTTGAAGGCATTGATTCTAAAATGAGTCATCAAATAGCTCATGGGCAAAATGAAAATGTTCAGAGCCAGCAACCCGGAAGGTGTAAAAGAAACCCCTATGCTACTCTTGCTGTTATTTATTTTATTATATTTTAGAGACCACTTTTATGCAAGGTTATTCATGACATTTCATAGTCGGGACCTCTGTGCCAGCACTCACACTCTCGCCTCCAAGCCAGGAGGTCCTACATTCATCTTGCATCAGATATTGGCTCATGCCCAGCACCGACACCGCAATGAAATATTAGAGAAGTGCTGTACTCACCTTCACGGGGACAACCTGAAGGCACATTAGACATCCTCCAAACATCACGTCCCCTGCAGAAAAGGACAACTAACTCCAGGTCCTGCTGCTCCGAGGGCACTGCGATAGCTTTGGGTAAGGGAGCATAGCAAGGTTCTCTGTGGCTAGGAGAGATCTGGGTATGGTAGCTCCAGCTGAGTTAATTTCTTTTCCTTCTTCACTGCTAGTGGAAGAGAACGAAGCTGGGAAAGGGCAAGGATCAGCCTGGCTTTCCCTCCCTGCTGACCAGCTGCTCACATAGGGAACAAGCGCTTGAAGCCCATCTCCTAGTGAGCCCCAGCAGCACAAGGGGCCTTTTGTCTCTCAAGATTCACAGTGGCCAACGCAAACCTGCCCTGGCGCTTCCCACCCAGCCTGCGTACCTCTGGGAGCAGCAGGACAGGTACCCTCACGCCTTTGGCTGCACCAAGGACACGGATGTGTCTGCACAGACCTCAGCACACCTCCTTCCCACCCCGCTTTGGTGAAGCTGGACGAGACTTGAAGGATATCGCAATTGAACTTTTTTTCCTGGTCAAAAAAGTAAATTTCAGCTCCCTGCCTCACAGCCTTACCCCCTTCACCCTACTATCCTGCACATCCAGAATGGGTAACAAACATTCCCTAACACCAGCACAGTTATGTTGATAGGGAGAAACTAAGGAACTGCTCAAATCAGTCCTGGCCAGGCTGAGAGGCTGTTCTTGACATGCAGGCTTTAACTCAAAATCCTTTTACCTGATACATACCCTAAGTCTCCACTTAAATGTGACTATGACAATGTTATTTCAGTGATGTCAGTGCACCGAGCCTTCTGGTAGTTATTTTGCAGAAAGTGCTCTCTTATACTTTTACAAGTATATATATGTCTATACCTAATACATCCACTTTGTCCCTATGTTAAACAGAGAAACTTTTGAAACTTGACTTTAGTAACATGGCTATGTGAGGCACAAAAGAATCAGACCCTAAATTAATATGTTAAAATTTGTGTCTGTAACTACAGACCTTTAGAAGTAACAAGCCGCCCACCCGGTACCATACTGTTTTATCATGTCAGTAAAGACTCCCAGTAACCTCATTTACCTCGAATGTTCTTTTACTACCTCTCTCAACCCTCCTTAGTATCCACATGTAACCTTGCACCGTGCTGTTCAGATGCACCCGTTTCCCCTCAGTGACGTTGCAGTGCCTAAAGCAAGCACTAGAAACCTTTAAGTTGTCGCACAGACAGGAAGAAGTCCACTGCAAACGGCTTCCTCGTGCCTTTGCTCTTCAGTGGTTTTCCCTTAGCTCAAGAAACCGAGTTTGCTTTCAGTCGTACATACGTTCCTGGCACGGCTCCGCTTTCTGTGCTTTGCTGAACTCCTGAACACAGATGTCCCATTTGTGTTTCATTAGTACATCAGCCTCTCTGAGGCTTTCGACCTCTGCACCAGGCAATAATTACCTGGCGCAGACCCATTCCCTCGCCAGCTGGCCTGGGAGCTGCTCCGCTCCGACCAGGGCTCGCGCTGCTGTCAGCCCTTTCCAGACAACTGGACGGCTCAATCAGCAGAAAATATCAAATACGGTGGTTGTTTAAGCTCAGCCAGTATTATTTCTGCTTGATCTGACAACTCCTCTCCAAAGAAAGATTATGCTTCCCAAACTTTAGACGCGAGACAGAAGAGTTAAGATATCTGACAGGATCGGTTGAGTTTTGAAGCTCTTTTGCAAGCAGTTTGGGCTGATCACGTTCTTCCCGTACAGCAAGCAGTGTTGTAGACACACCTCCCTCTCTCAAACGCAATGACTATTTAATTATTTGTACAAAGTGGAACAGCTCTGAGAGCATGACAGACTGACTCTAGACCTGTACTGAGGGCACATACCCGGGATGTAAATAGGCAGTTTGCCTCCGGTTGTTCCAAACTGGCGTCCCCTCCCACACGTGCATTCAGGATGGTGGGAATGATTTCGCTTTTACAGATTTCAAGAGAGCTGCGGATTTGCCTCAATGCAGAAATTAAAATCTTGGATTTGCTCCCTAGCAATCCTTGCCTGCTGCCCCAGAAACCACAAGCCGCAGCAAAGGGAAATCCCAAACCGGAGCATCCCTGGCCTCCCTGCCATGTTTACAGCACAGCGGCTGTAATCCCTTGCTTTAGGCGTTCTGCTGTCTGAACTGGGGGAACTTGGAGGAGTTAAGGCTGAAGGTCATTTTTTATGCAACCGTCATCATGTTTTCTGAAACAGAATAGTGTAGATTAAACAGAGACAGGAGCAGATGAAAAGATGAACTTGGTGACGCAGAGTCACAGGCAAATTCTACATTCCCAAAACATCTTTTCAGTGTGTTTTAGAGAATATGAGACTGATCAGCATCCAAAGGCAGAATATGAACCATGGGTGAAAGAGGAAAAGCCGGGGTGCTGACTGATGACTCAGCTCAAAGAGTACAGTCAGGCACATCCCCAATGCTGCTGAAGGAAATAACGAGGCATGGTACTTCCTAACTTCCATGATAGCAGCACTGCAAGAAAAGTTTCTAGGCGAATTCCTACTTCATGTTTCACTCAGCAGATCCACTGCAATCCACAGGAGCATAGGGCGTTTCAGAGAGTCGAAGATAACTGCTAAAAGAAGGCAAAAAAATCCCAGCTCACGATGATGATCCAACAGAAAACAGGTACTGGAGACCAGTTGGTTATGAAACTTCCTACAGACCTTCTGCTGAGGCTACTGTTTTCAGTAGGTAACGCAACAGACTTGAAATGAGATTTTACTTCAGCTAAAGGAGTCTGCTGCAGACTCTAATTTTGAATATTAAAAAAAAAGATGGGAGCATTCTGAAAGCAAAGGTGAATCTTTTATTTACAGGAACGTGTGGTCATTATGTGTCTATTCTCAAAAGCAGAAAGGTAGAAACAAGCCAAAGGAACGAGGAGGCAGAGTGAGTGATGGATAACGTGATCTAGTGGGCCTAATTGAAAAATGGTAGGGTGAGATTTATAATTGAAATACTGATATTGATGTGTTCAATCTATACAGGATAAGGACAACAATAATATTTAGCAATGATGCAGCACTTTTCATCTTTGGAGCTCATTAACTAATTAATCTTCACAACACCCCTGAGAGGCAGGTAAGTATTATTATTATTAGCCCATAAGAAAGATAAATCCATGACAGAAGCAGAGGAAGGTGGAATTAAGATCCAGAAGTGACTTTGTAATAGGGAGGAGGGTAGAAAATAACTCCCTTGTACAGTCACAACAAGGGGCAATTCCATTACCAGAGGAAGATGGCCCGCACAGGAAATATTCATGTAGGAGATCCATCCTTTCTTCCACACTGGAGTAAAAGGCACAAAAGATGAGATGGGAATATCATCAGTGGAGTAAAATGCATAAAAGGAAAATAAGGTGAGTCAAAAGGCAGCAGAATGAGTTAATGCAAGCCAAGAATGGCAAAGGACAACAAGATGCTGAAACTTTGAAACCTAATGCCAAAGCAGTGCTTTTCCACACTACAACTGAGCTATTGGACTGCACTGGGGTAGGGAAAATAATAATAAGGGCTGTGTTTGTAGACGGTGAAGAATTAGCAAAGGCCTTGTTGATAAAGCTAGCGATAAAACACAGGAACTTGGCTGCGCTGAATGGTAGGCTGGCAGCAGGCTCACATCACAGAAATCCCACATATTAAAATGAGATAATTCTTGACATTTATTTCTCTGATTCTCTCCTCTTATGTGCGAGAGAAAACAGAAATATTGAATGGAAAAAAATAGGATGTAGGCATAACAGTAATCTTTAAAACAAGGTAGGAGTTCACATGGGCCAGATCAGGAGGAAGAGCCGGGGATCCAACCATTTGAGAGTTGTCCTGATTTTTGTGCCTTGCACTGAGCGCCTTGTATTTCAGAAGTCAGGGCATGCTCAGATTCAGCTGGAAATAACAAAACTGTGAAATGCACAGAAGTTTTGCCTGAGATCTGTATAATTTTGGCAGTTAAAAAAAAAAATCACAAAATTGTTCGTCCAATTTGAAGAGGTTGCCTGTAATATCCCCCACACTTCCCCGTCAGTAAACTGGGGATAGTTCCCAGTTTAGCATGAAATGTAACTTTATGTGTAACTACAATGTTACTGTATGCCTGCAAATTACCAGTCATATTTTTTTAAAACACAGAGATTCTCAGTCTTACAAATGAGTATTTGCTCAGGCCAGCATCTCTATTTTGAATAAGAACCCCGAGGGCTCAAAGACTGACAGATGACCACAAGGATAAGAGGAAATCTAAAGAGATAACAACTCCTCTCTACAAAGCTGGGCAGTGTTTAATCCATAAATCAAAATAAACTATGTTATTCCTGAAGTTTTTCTACTAAAAAGTCTAGCTATCGTGAGGAAGGCCAGTGGCACAATTAACTACGGAGATCATCAGGGGAGGAAAGACCTGGAAGGCTGCGGGTTCTCCTTCACAGAGACATCAGGACTTGACTTTTCCAGATCCTTTTGATACGCTTCCCTTTTTAAACCCAGCTAAATCCCTATATTTGCTTTTTTTTTTTTTTTTTGAGAATGTGGTTAAAAGATAATATGGTTAAAGGAAAAAAAAATGCCTTTTTTTTTCTCCTCTCCAGACAAAATCTTCCACATATTTAATTGAAATGCAAAAATTATTTCTCGCCACCTTTCTCCCAAATTCTGAGGTCAGCCCTGTGTGCAGGGAGAAAGCAAACCTTTGCCTGGGACACATCCCAAAGCAAAAGGCTTGTTTTGGACCAAAGGCATATACAGCCTTCCAGCAGCCTGCCGGTAAAGGGAAGCCCAGCAATCTTATCCTTTGGACCTTAGAATTCAGCTCTTGCTCTCCTTTAGCTTCTCCAAATTTTGGAAGGAAAAAGTGAGAGATACTGTTTTTGCGTTTTTTGTTTTTTGTTTGTTTTTTGTTTTTTTTTGAAGTGGCGGGTGAGAAACTTCCATCCTGGCATCCCCGTACATGAGAAGAACCTCTGCTAGGGCCTACAATCAGAGACTTGCATGAAAGCCGGACCTTTTTGCACCTTAAAGATGTGCCACCAAGATGCAGAGTGTTTTTTCCAAGCCACGTATTTTCACGGCTGTATCAGAGATGCCAGAAAGCTTGACGCATGCCTTATGCAGCGATACCACAACTTCACAACGCGTCTGGTCATCCAGGGTGAGAAGCAGCACTCCTGCCCTGGAAACTGTGCCATTTTAAAGGTTCATCAAGCACTCCCCACCGGCTGCTTCCCCTGGCGTGGGTCACAGTTCTGCCCTTGTTTCTTTGAAAAGAAAAGAAAGAAGTTTAAAAGAACTTTTGTATTCCTTGCAAGAGCTGAACTCGGGAAACGAATTAATCCTGAGGAGCGCTTCGGCACCCTCATGGCCAGGCTGATCCCAGGAACATGCACAGTTGCCTCTTCAGTCGCGTGCTGTACCTGCATTAGCATCTGGAATGGGTTACTGATATAGAAAGTAGCCATACAGTAGCAGCACATGCAGAATACATAATTCCCACAAAGCACACTTTTAAAGGTGGGGGGGAAGGCAAAATACACTATCCTATGTGCATTAGGTCTGGCTTTCAGGAGGGCATGGCTTGTTCATTCCTGTGTCAAGGATGGGACAGAAATCTGCCTTATTCTAGGATTTCCGTGCTTCTTACTCATTATAAGAAAGACTTTTGATTTAATAAGCTGCTTCCCCTCTGCAAAAGAAATCACTCTTTCTCCTAAAGGAGGAGGAGTGGGGGGAGGCATTTTCTGTGCTTTCTCTTGAGTGAGCCACATGCAGGAAGATCTGAATCTTTTGGGGGAAAAAAATAAAACAGGACATGAATTTCAGAGCATGTGCTTTTGTGTTATTCAGTATGACTGATAGGGAAGGATAAGGTTGAAGTTCAAGGCAAGTATGGAAGTGTAATTTCTCTCTGCACAGTCACAAATAAAATGAGTCTCAGCTCTACAGGATTAAATTAATTAAAGATGGATCTTGTGCTTGATGTTGGTTTGATAGAACTAGAGTTTGTAGTGGTTGTATCATGAACATAAGTGGATATCTCTAGTGGCTAGCTAGTATTTTCTTTATACTCATGAGTGTTTACTGTGGCACACAAATGCTAACCAGTTTTATCACACAGTCATTATCATATCTTCTTCCCTTTCTCTCCCCTATTCAGGTGTTGCTGCTACAAAATGATTTCGTAGCAATTAGGAATTCCATTTCCTTCAAGGGGCTACTGAAGGAACAGCCACCTGTAATGCATGCTGTTAAACGTCAGCTCCTCTGTATCTCCGCAACAAGAAGATTGGGGTTTTCAAACTGCATATCCAAAATTGCAAGCATTGCCTAGGTATTTTTTCCTATTTAAAAAATAAACATAAAAAATATGCACTGTACCTGGTTGTATCTCTGGAAAATTTAGTTCTTATGACATTTAATATATGTTGCAAGAAAAATCTTCTAAAGGTAACTTTAAAGATTAAAAAAAAAAAAGTTGAAAATATATCAGATTTTTCATCTAGCATAAAAGTCCAACAATAGCAAACAAGTACGACCAAGTTTCTGTGTTGCTGTTGAAAGCAAAGGCATTTCATTAAGCACACTCTAAAGATAACAGCTTCTTATCTAAGGGACACTGATAAGAAACTCAACCAAAAGAAACAACTTTGAGCCTTTTTTGGGGGGGAGGTAACTCTAGTTTCCGTCTAATTTTACGGAAGCAAAGATTTTTTGTTTCCTCACAGACATGGAATAATCCCTTTGAGTACAACAGTTCCATCTGTACCTTCACACCAGTTCCTAAGTAACATTAAGGGGATCTGGCATTTGGAAGGTTAATTTTCTTATCAAAACTATACAAAATCCTAATTTTGCAGAGTAGCAATTTGGAAAAAAAAACCCCAGCAATGGGAAAATGTTGGTTATGCAGCACTAGACATTCAGTACTCAGGGGATCAATTATAAAAACACTCATTCAGCTATTTCTATTCAAATGAACACCTGAAGAGGAGGTCTCAATGGTTTTAAAAGTGTGTGGATATTACTGGATAAATGTTAGTCCAATAAAAGAGATCATCATCTGCTATTTGTGTGCATTTAAGTTGACACTAAAAAGATCTTTGTGGAATATTGCTGCTTCTTTTTCTTTTTGTGTGTGTGCATCTTTTATCTCATATTCCCTTAACACTTTGTGAACTGAAGAAAATAGACCAAATGAGCTGTTCTTTAAGATTAAAGGGGCAGCATTTAGTTGAACACACCTGAATGTGGAAGGAGTCTATTTTCCTCACACTTATGAATATGTAATGATGTGCTTGGAGGCACAGTCACGAACCCCTAATAAGAATTCACGAGTCTGTGTTTGAAAACAGACATTTGCATTTGCCCTCCGGTCACAGTACATGGGTCATTCTTATTCAAAAATTTATTTGCTTTATTTTTCTATTCCCCCTCCCTTTCCTTCCCACCTCAAAATATTTTCTCATTTCTAGGTTTTGTTTTGAGAAAAATTAAAAAGGGAGGGCTAAATCCCTCCAGAACGTTCAGGATTCAATTAGAGTGAGCTTTTTCAGGGATACATACATTTCTTTGTGCAAGTGAAAAACTCCATTGTCTGATTTAAGGAAAGAGTATTTTTCCATCTCATGAACACATTTGCTTTACCAAAAGCATTGGGCAGAATTTGAGAAGAAACAAAAAAAATCCCACGTAGATGCCTAACACAACATTTTTAAAAGTGAAAATCGGGGATAAAGTAATAGAAATAAGTGATCTGGACGAGGGATATACTTCATAAAATGGCATAAATACTTAGGAAAATCTACTGCCAAGAAAAAAAAACAACAAAGCATGATAAACGTTAATAAAGTGAGCTAATCGGTGCCATGTACCAGACTACCAGCTTTGAAGGCATGGTGTCCAGGTGGGCAAGAACAGGCTGTGGCGACTGGTACTTAATGAGAATATTGCATTTCTCTTAAAATTTCTTGTTTAAAAAGCTGTCGGGGAGCTACTCCAAAATACACTCAGAATCATATGTTTTGTTCACTTTCTAAACAGTAAGTTGTAGTTTCAAATTAGGCACAGGGGAAGATTTTGCTAGGGTATTTTAATCCCCTTTTTGGGGTTCTTTTTCATTCCCTCTTTTTTCTTCAAAAATGAGAAAAGGGGAAAAAAATGTAAGAGGAAAGGAAAAAGTGGAAAATGAGAGCAAACTTGCAGCACTTTAATCATTATCTGAATAACAATCATGGAAGAATCAGGTCTTTTTGCCTAGAAAAAAAAGAAGCCAGCGACTATTTAAAACACACAAACAAACAAAAAAAACCCCTGCACAAATAAACCCCAGCAAAATTCATTTGCAGAGAATGGAATTACCGAGCTACTGCAAACCATGGTAAACAATTTCAGATGCTCGCTCTCAAATCCCCGCTTTAACGCTTCCACATCGTACAGCCCTGAGAAAGATTTCATCATGGCTTTGCTGAGGGTCAGCGGCTGTTAAACACCCATCCCAAAGCACGGGAGGGTTTCCAAGGCGTTCAGGCTCAAAGTTGAAAGTCTCATTTGCGGAGATGTTTCGGCTTATTGTAAAGATGCCGCGATACACACCTGACGTACAGGTGCACCCTCAGTACGTACCCAGACACGCTCACGCCGAGCTGGAATTGGTGACAGTTTACTACACATTTCCGAGATTTTGCATTGCTATCACAAGTGTGACTTTGGTACGGGGGAAAAAAAGAAAAAGAGTCTTATTGTGACAGCAAAGAGCAAAGCATTATTTTAGATCTAACAGTGACACCTGCAGTCGAGCCCCACACACAAACATGCAAACCTCTCAGAAAAAATAGATCCGTATTTTTGAATCCTACGTATCTGCTGCTTAATTATCCTCGTGTACCTCAAATTTGCCTCTCCCACTGGCAGCGCAATCAGCTTCCGCACCAGCATGAATCAGCTTTTCCTCTTGTAAAGCAAACAGCCTGCCATGAAGTATATAAATAGCCCAGAAAAGCTTCCCGGAGCTGCCCATGCAGAGACATCCGCACCGAGCTCGCCTCCACCAGCAGGCATTGCAGAAGAACCACCCGCACGTCTGAAAGGCTCATCTCCACCTTTCAAGGATTTAATCACTTTGCGGTTAATTGCAGTATAAAGCGTTATGTTTGGTAAGAACAAGGACTAGATTACCCAACGATTTTGATGAAGCCCCTTCGTTTTCTCAGCTCCCTCCTTGTTTTTTGCTTCCCAGCTGGTGGGTGTCAGTAACGTGGTCACTCTGTTCCCCTCCTCTCCCAGACGCTCCAGGAGTTTTCACCATTTCCCCACTTAGTTTTTTTAGTTTGGTTTTAGGGTTTTTTTTGGTTTTTTCTAAGAAAAACAATATTGTGCTTTGATTACTGCTCTGAAAGCTACATTTAGAGGCCTGACTCTCCAGATAAAGCAAATAATACGTGAAAGTCTGTATTTCATTTTACCTTGTCACCGTTCTCACAATTTACTGTTTATTCAGCTTCCTCCCATATACTAGAAAACAAGCTCCTCTTTCCCTCTTAAAAGCAGAAACTGCAACTAAAATATAAATCTTACTTTGCTGTAAAATGATTATTTTTTTCATCACCAATTCTTTTGACCCACTTGAACTACAGCAGTTTCTAACCAAGATCAGTACTCGTATTTCACCCGAGCACAGTATGAATCTGGATTTAAGGTAGAGCTCTTGGAGCATCTAGAACCTCGTGTATAAACGTGTGTTCATGTGAACAAAAAGATTTCTTTATAACTTTTGTCAATATTCTGCTGATTGCTAGTTCAGTAGCAGATGTGCTATGCTTAATGGTGCATATACAAGAAGCATTCCTTAATCCCTAAATGAACTCCTTATCTCTAAATATATACAGGATAAGCTATCTAAACTCAATTTAGCAACTATGCTATTAAATCTACCAGAACCAAACAGTGAAAGAATACTGGTAAAGCCAAGCACCTGTTAGCGAAAAACACAGGATCCTACTAAACCAAACCACTGCTCACCATAGATCAACACACATCAGATATAGTTCGACGCGGATTAATTTCGGTTACCAGTGCATCTTGAACCCCCGCGTCTTCATTCCACAAGTGCACACAGGCGGTTTGAAACTCCTCTGGTTTTGTTAGCGCCACACTCCGTCAGTCACAGCCGGCTGCGGAGAAGTGAGTTGTATCAGCTCAGGCTTTTCCAGTGCCTATGAAGGTGGAGGGATCCACTGTGGGATTTAAGAGAAGCGCGCACACAGAAAGAGAAGGTGGTGTCGTCTGCTGGCTGGATCACAGAGCCTGGAAGCGTAGCTGGTGGTGCAGAGGGTCCTACCACGTCACCGATTCCCTCTGTGACCCTGGAACGCGGCTTGACACAGCTCCTGAATATCTTCGTCTATGAAACGAGAGCATTTTCACCGTCATTCACAGCCAGGCTCGGAGGCCTGGCCCGTCAGCTCCTGGGCGATGACCCCTCCTCTCCCTGGGGTGCGCAGAGAAGGCGGGGGACGCTGGGGGCACAGGGGGAGAAGGCATGGCGGTCCTCCAGCTCTCCCTGGCGCAGGTCCCTGCCAGGGGCTCGGCTATTCCCTTCCCTTTCTTCCCCTGGAACTGGAGCAGCTCCTCAGGTGAGCCCTTACAGCCACCTACAAGTTATTGCAGTCCTGAAACCGCAGCTCCCACAGCAGGGGAGACCCAAATTCACTACACAAATGACCTTTTCCAGCTTAATCCAGGGGTTTAGTCTATGGGCAAACTCTCCCAGCCTAACAAGCCAAGGGAGAAAATTTCCTTCCTTATATTCCTCTTTTCCACCTCACATTGGAGCAGGGTACCACAGGACCTCAGCAAGGAGAAGCCAGTTGGTGTTTTTCTTTGGAAAAAATTGCTGAAACTTGGTGGAAGGAAAAGCTTGTAACATCTCACAGCCACGCACCACCTACAGCTAAAGCAAAATAAACACTGCCCTCGCTGCAGCCACCAAATGCACCTTGCATTTAGTAATTACCTGACCAAAAAAAACCTGGATGCATCTTTTTTAGTTCCCTACAAGTGTTTCTTCAAACAGTTGACTATCTGCGAAGGCGATAAAAGCAAGTGAGCATACAGGGATCAAGAAGGGGCAAGTTATACTCAGGCTGCAAACTCAGATGACTCCTGATATTATCTACCTGCTCCGGTGGGTAACTCCATCATCATCCAGAGGGTTCTCTTCTGCTTTCCCTGCACTCCCTTATCCTCTCTTTTTTCTCCTCCCCTCAGCAGGAAGGACATCACCCAGTACCATTTTTATACCAGGGACCTTAAAAATACACGTTTTTCATTCTCTAGGATTGAAAAGTAGCATTGAAGAACTTTTAGCTTTGCAGAGTTTGGTTTAAAGTATAATAAAATTCCAAGCAAAACTGTTGACCGCCTGCTCAGAAACAGGTGCACGCGGAAGAAGAGAATCCCAGCTCAATACCGGAGGAGGGATCCAGCCTGGGGCCAGAGAAGAGGAGGGAAAGTTGCTGCAGAGGTGCATTTTCAAGATACGTTTTGTGGCATCTGCCTGTGTTTTCCTCAGCTTGCGCTAGTGTTATTGTCTTATTACCTTGGGAGAAATGTTAGAAAAATCACCACATAAAGGAAAAAAAAAAAGAAAAACCCAAGGAAAAATATAATTTTAAAAGAACAGGCTATGCATATGCAAAGTTAATTCAAATGCTTTCAGATTACACCATAGAAAAGCTGTGGCCTAGTTTTTGAGATACATATTTCACTTTATTTTGCACACAGCTGGGTTTATATTGGCACTCACACTAATATGCAAAATGCAGTATCTTGTATTCATGAATGACTCTTTATAAAATGCCAGGAGGGCACCTGCTTTCTTTTCTTTAAGTCTATACCATGACAAAGAAGAAGCCTGTATTAATGGCCAACTTCCAGCTCTGACCACAGCCTGGAGGGATTTCTGCCAGCTGTACACAGGTTTGGAAGTAAACAACATGCCCCGGTCAAAAGGAGTTTCTTACACGCCACGGAAAGAGACTGCTAATGAGATGCAACGTACTGGAGGAGGGAGAGCACGGCAACACCATGGAGCTGTTACAGCAGCCTATACGCGCTCCCAGATGCCTGGCACGCACCCTGCTCCTAGCCAGTATAGCAGTCTATATATTATATACGTCACCCAGCACTTGCAGCATTGCTGCAGACACTCCAGCCAAACCTCTTCCCATTCCTGGTGGTTCTCGGGGCTCGGAGGCTGCCAGGACACAAGACAAATTAATAAGAGGTACCTGTGGCAGTTATAGCACAGGGATTTTTTTTCTTTTTTTCTTTTTTAAATAAAAATGTATCAGATCTCAGCGGCTTAGAAGGCAGGCTATCAAAACACCTCCTCATCTGAAGAAATTGCTTTGTCTACCATCCAAATCTGACAGGATCTGTGTGCGTTGAACTTCAAATCATGATGCAAAACTCTTCACTCTTTCAGGATTTTCCCCCCAAAAATCAGAACAACACATGAGACAGCTTGATAGCGTTTTCTTTAACATAGAGTTGATTAAACATGCACTTGAGAAAAAAAAATGTTTCTAAATAAGATACGGATAACAAACATCAGAGGTATTTCATAGATATTTGTGCGGATACTTAGAACTCAAATAGGAATTTTTAAAATTAGACTGATGTATACTCATTATGTGGGCATGTTCAAAGAAAATTTGAAATTCACTTCTAGCCTAGAAACTGGAGTTGATAAAAAATGAATTGAAATCCTCCTACATTAAACTTATTCAACTTTACTCTCCCCAAGATTGTTTCTGCAAAGTGCTTTCTGTTTCCGATTTGGCTTAATTCTTTTTCCTGACTAAACAAGGGCACCACAATCATCTTGGTGCACTTCTGATGTAAACAAGGTACCGTGAGGTCAAATCAGCCTGAATTCAATAAGGATTTATTGAGCTGATAGCTTTCCAATATTACTGCACTGCGTTCCACCTACTATTTGATTACCAGGCTAGAAATCACTGCATTTCACTGGGTATCAACCCACCTATTTTGCCAAATGTAAAAAGAAACTGACAAGTAATGGACATGATATAGATACAATAGAACAAGCACATGTTCAATATTACGTCAAATCCCCTAACCAAATCTTCAAGAAAACTAAAATATATGAAGCTAGGACCGTATTTGTGATCAGTTCTTCAAAAAGTAACAATCTTTCTTCCATTTCCGAACTCCAGACTTAAGCTATTTCCTTATTCCTGCATCAGGAGTAGGCAGAACCAAAAAGCAAAGCAGTTGTTAATGGAAACAAACAACGGAAAACAAAACAGTTGTTAAACTGAGCCGTGTTCATACATTTACCTTTGTCTCCCAACTCCCTACAGCCGCCTAAAAAAATGCTCAGCACAAAGCACTTTGCCACTTCCATCAAGTATGAGAACAAAGGAGAGGTGTTTATTCCTGGACCAGTACACTGCAGGTGAAGTAGAAGTCTTCCTGCAGAAGTTAATTCATAACTTCTTGCAGTTCTCACGCCGAAAGCTGCAGTTTGCACTGCAAGGCGCGAGTGTAGCAACACAGCATTTGCAGCAGTCTGCTCAGAAACGCAGCAGGACAGGGGGAGATGGTGAACTAGTTCTTAATCTAATAAAGATATTCGATGCAGAAAGCAAAAATTTATTGCTCAGTTAAGTTATCATTGCACTAACTAACAGCATTATTTTACTAGTAGCAAGAGGAGTCAACACCAGAGGTAATGAGTTAGACACCATCACATACTAAAAGGACTCCAGAAGCATTTAATGCACTAAAAGAACTTCGAGAAATAAAATCATCCCACTTTTCTTAAGGCAAGACCAGTATCCTGCGTGGAGGTACTTGTCTCACGTGATGTACCATTCCATACATACACACTTTGCACAACAGCAAGCCAGCTTTCTCCAGTTTCCAACCCAGCAGCAGGTATCTGCCTCCTGTACTAAGGTGACAAGGTAGATCCAATAAAGTTCTGATGAGAAATAAAATCATATGACAAACACTACACTTCAGGTTCTCCAAGATCTCCATTTTTCTTTATTTCCTCATCCCTACTCCATCTTCCTGCTAATCCCATTCCTGGTACGGAATATTTTTAAAGTATTGGATAGCCTCTTCTTGGATGCAGGTAACTAAACCACGAAGAGACATTAGGTAAAACCAGGAAAATGAAACAAACAGAACTACACTTTGAGTCATGGTTTTTTTCTGTTCTTTTTTTTCATTCATTCTTCCACTGGGCCGCTCGCATGAAGCAGATAATTATTTTTGCAAAGACTAGTAACAATTCAGGATTGCAGAAAAGCTCTGGTCATTGTCAGAACACAAACTGCCATTTTTTGCTCTATCCGTTTTTCCCAGTGCGAAAGTTTAGTTGTCATTTGCAAGTTATCTAGGAGAATCCAATTTAAACTAAGCCATTGGAGAGGGGAGTCAGGAAGGTAGTTTTCTACCTCTTCGCTCCGCTGCTGAATTACGAGGTGACCTTGGGCAAGACAACTACTCTGTATCTTCATTTACCCATCGAAACCGCACCTATTGTATTTATTTAGCTCACAGGGGCATCAAAAGGCTTAATTAATGTTTGCAAAAAGCTTTAAGATCATCAGATGAAAGGTGCTTATGTAAGTCCAAAATATTATAAAGTCAATGAGGGAAAAAAAATGGGATAGGTGCCAGGAGAGTCAATTGGACAAACGGCTTCTCCTATCAGCATTGTCCATATTTCAGTTTCTAGTTTATCAGTGGAAATAGACACGGCTGTTTAAATAAAGTGCCATGCGTGCTCCACGGTGTACAGAACCAGTCACCACAGCCTGTAGCTCTGAAAACAGTTAGAAAGCTGTAAAAGAACTCTTGGGAAGGCGTATATTATATTTTGAGTCCAATACAAAAGAAATCCTTTCTGCAGAGTGGTTCTATACCCTATAGAAAAATTCCCAGTGGGAGTTAGCAGCACATACACGGAGTTTGATTTAACATTTTTATACACTGTAATTTTTTGATTAATGGACCCTATGAAGCATCTTCCCTTGACTTTTTTATGAGGAAGAGCTTGAATTTAATATCTGCAAGCACATAACCAGTGCTTAAATAAATAAGAAACTCCCCTCTCCCCAAGGATCCTAATGCTATAGCATCTAGGCCACCGCTATTAACCTCTCCCCTAGGGAATTAGAAGTAACTCCAAGATCCCATCAGAAGACTGGATTCCCCATCAGAAGACACCATTTTCATAATTTTCCTCCTGACCTGGTGGCAAATTGGCTAGGAATTGCTAAACTGGCTTAGAATTGCTCGCAGAAGTGATCTAAGATACTGCAAGACTGTCCTACTGCAGGCAGGACCAAGCCAGCTGAAGATGGTTCTGCTTGGTACCACCACGTGTCCCCTCCCCCCCACCCCAAAGTGTAGTGCACCTTTTGTGGGCATGGGTTTTAATTGCAACCTGTCTCCCAGAAACAAGGGTTTTACGTGGGAAGGGAAAGCGCTATGTTGACCCATCCAGCAAAAATACACCTAAAGCAAAAGACACGAGGCCAAACTTTAGATACTTTGAGGGGCCTTTGACAGCTCAGATACAAGAGATAAATGACACGGAGAGCAATCAAAGCATTACTGGCACGTGTTCAGCGTAGCAGACATTAACATAACTCCCATTTAGGTTTAGGTTTTTCTGTCTCAGTTCAGTCCTCCAGGTAGAATAAAGCAGAA
The DNA here is from genome assembly GCA_013400135.1 of Rhinoptilus africanus. NCBI lineage: Eukaryota > Metazoa > Chordata > Aves > Charadriiformes > Glareolidae > Rhinoptilus > Rhinoptilus africanus. Next base: position 19,667 of record VXBO01005454.1, on the reverse strand, counting down.
GGAGTTACTTCAAAATAGCAGGACTACTTCAAAAAGTGCTAGAAGTGAAGAGCAAAGAATTGGAAGGTGCTGAGAAGACCTGAGGGAAAATGGGATCACCGTTGGGCAGGCACATCTACAGGGGCAGAGATACCTGCTTTGGGATTGAGTCGGCCAGCCTAGAAGAAGTTGTCAAAATGGCAGTTACAGGGGCCCATGTTACTTCCAGTTTTTATTCCTCAGCATTGCACAGGCTGACCCTCAAAAGAGGGTAAACCTTAACTTCCACTATTTGCTATAAACCAGGTAGAGCTTCTGTGCCATGCTATGAGCACTGGAGGAACTATGTGCTGCTTTGTAACACTAACATGCTTTTCTCTTCCCTACAGCTATCAGACATGCTACATGAAAAGGACCTTTTTGGTTTTTAAATCAACAGAAAAATAGAAGCAGTAGGTTATTTTTGCATTTACTATGTAAATTGCACTTCAACATTAAGTTTTCTTTAAAAAAATTAAACCCCTTCACACTTAACCATTGTGAAGAACGTAAATGCAAGCCATGAACAGACTCATACAAGAATGTCTTCCCCAATTTTCTGCAAGCTTCCGTATGGAAGCGACTGGAGCTTGGAGAACTAGAAAAATTCCTAAGTTGTAAACAAAAGAGAAGCCACTTTTACAGTGACGTCCTCACCGCCTTCACTGGTTTTGTTTACAGGGCGAGACAGACCACAGATCTGCATCATTAGTTTGTACTATTAGAAGCTTAAAAAGTGGTGTAGCCAAAATATATTTTCAGATACTTTATACTTAATACGCATCATACCAACGTATCAGTGAGCTCCAAAGCTTGCAGACCACACAAACAAACGGAAAGACGACAACAGGATTAAATAGCTGATAATCACAAGAGCAAACAGGTATGCAGCTTTTAGCTGTCTCTTCTTCCTGGGGAAAGAAAACCCACGTGCAAGTTTGTGCATTTATATAATATTGTTTTTTATAAGAAGACAAAGACACAGTATGTGCCCAAATAAATACAGCACCAAGTTGCCCAATTTTGTTGTTTTCCTCTACTGGAAGACTGTTCTAATAGCACGTACAGGAACCTTTCCTCTTCCACATGATGCCCTTAGAACTAATTTACAGCAGGATATAAAGATGATATATCTGATACAAAACAGAGATTGGAAAACTAGCGTATGAGTTTCAAGTGGTGTGTGATTCATGCTTACAGCAGAATCCAACGGAATAATTCTAAAGCATCTTCTATATGAAAATTCCAAGACATTCTCAAACGTTAGCAGCCAGTATTTGGGAAACATCTGATAATCACTGATCACATTTCGTATACAAGAAGGTTGAAGCAAAGAGTCAATAGCCCTGTCAAGGTCACGTATGCACAAGTCAGGATTAGAATTCAGGTTTGGCTTTGCTGCGAGTCAGTCTTTCTAACAAACTGCTTCATATCATAGTTATAGCTGGGGTTTGTTTCTTTGCTTGCACATTATATATTATTTCTCCTCATATAGCCACATTAAAGCATCTTTGAAATAACCTGACTCCTTTCATTTTGAAGAAACTAAAACGGTAAGGCTATTTTATAAAAGAAAACATCCTGTAGCACCAGAATGAACTGTTAGAGCTGAAGGAGGCACCGATGACGTGCGACATCGGTGGAACGCACAGGAATGGACAACTCATTCCCACAACTCTGAAAACTGTTGTCCGTTGTCAGGTAAGGCATGCTGCATTCGGTTTGAGACACAACAGTGGGTGCTGTAAGTAAAAATGAGTAATTTGAGGTGGTCTGAAAATTTAACATACTAAACCATTAAATAGTAATAAATGGTAAAGATCTAGAACAAAACTAGGAGCCTACTTTCATAATGAACGCTCAGATTAACTTCGAAAAATTTACAGGCCAGAAAAGAAAATCAAGAATTCAATGTGTGACTTCCATGCATTTTTAAAAATACACCCTGTTGTAAATCAAATGTAAAAGTATTCTTAAGCTAAAAAAAAAGTCCCAATGGTACTAGATCAAACTTGCCATTTTGACTTTATATGCAAAGACAGAACATCTGGTGTGCTCCTGGCTAGACAGGGCCTATGCAGAACAACACTACTGAGGCTGTGAACCAATTCCTACAAAAACAAACATAAACACAAGAGCAAGTTAGCTTATATCCCTACATAAAAAAAAACAGTCACAGTCACAATCAGTTAATTGACAGACTTGAGATTCTCCAGAATTAAACCTACATTTTAACAAAACACACTTTGAATTTGTGGCGTTTTTTTCAGTAGCCTCAGTCAAGATGCAAAATTTAAAAAAATAAGAAATTCCTTGCACCTCTATCAACTACTGGAAAAGTGTTACTACATCAATGCAATGCTTTTTTTATTCACAGCAACTACTACAAAACAAGATTTCATCCCTATCCAGGTCAAAGGCTCACAGAACAGAAGCCCTTTTATTAGTGTTTTGTCAGGTTTTTTAAGAATGAGAAAGAATACATATATAAAGAATGAATTTACGAATTCATTGGTAAACTACTACATATGTCAATCCAGTTAAAAAACTTCGGAAACAATGTCCTGTGGGAAATAACCCTGGAAGAAGTCTATTTGGTATTTGTACAATTTGTCCACAGAGAATGATCTACCACCACTTAAAACGCAATCAGACCAAAAGGATTGATCTTCCTCCTGTAAGTACATTCAAAAGCAAAACACTGAAGCGTGGGCTATTGAAACTGCTTTTTAAGTCACTGTTCTTGATTAGGGCTGCCAGGATCTTGTCATCTCACTACCTACGGGAACTAGATTCTACAAGAACAAGAAGTACCCCTAGATGAGATATTGCATTTAGTGGTCAAAGTGATCATTAGTGTATAGAAAATCCACACACTGTTCTGGATGAAGGCAAGAAACAATAGGAATAATCACTAAATAATTCTAATATGCTGCATGAGCAGATGGCCTAAACCATCAAATGTTTTATCAGTCTTACCGTTTTTTACGTTGTGATGGATAAAAATTATCCATGATAAACTGTGGCTAAGACAATGAATGCTTCCATCCATCATTCTGGGCTTCTCTTATTTCAACCACGTGACTGAGCTGAATCAAGTTTATGACATCTCAGCAGGGAGATTCCTACAGAAGCTAATATCTAGATTGAGTACATGAATAATGCATATATTTCTCATAAAACCAAAAAATGTTAATTTTAAGAAGGGATCTCCAGCTCACTTCACTGAACCAGACCACAATGACATGTTTTAAAAGTCCTAGCAGATCATTCACAAAAATTTCAGAACTTACCTATACTAGCCTTGATATCACCGCCAAAACTGCGTTTGTTCTGAAGAGGCTGTAAAGATTTTTTTTTAACAAATTGTGTGACAATCCTAAATAAAGGAAATCTCACTTTAAGAGCTTAAGCTAAAAATCTAACAGAAACCTTTTGTATAAGCCGCAGACTCCTCTCCCCACGCACCGAACAGGCTTGGCACAGCGTCCAGGCATGGCCAGCTCTCTGCTGGGGGCAACGTTCTTGGCTGTGAAGGCAGAGCGTGCCCTCTGTCACTCATGGCGAGCAGTCCTGTCCAACTGTCTCTTCTCGACAACTTTATCATCAATCTCTTTATTAACAGCTCCGCCACAGACTGGGAACGCAAACAGGGACAGCGCGCATGCCAGGTCTGGGGGAGGCAGGGAGCATCAGGCACCGCGCAGGGCGAGCGATGCTGAAGCAGAAGCTGTAACGCAAACCCCTTACACACCCTTTTAAGAAGTAACGTGTTTATTATCATTACATAGAATCAATCTTCTAAGTGGTGAGAATTAAAAAAAAAAAGGTTATTCCTCAAATATTCAAAATGATTCCCCCCACCCCCCCCGTTTTATTTTAATTCCATTCGAAATGCCCGATGGATGAAGGGGACCCAGCGTTCCATTCAACATTCAGAATTTTACCTGTTTCAGTTTAGTGTATTACCCCGACTGAAGCAAACGTCACAGGAATAATCTCGGATGAACTGCAAAGTTGGAATGGATGTGTAGATTTTAAACTTATTTACTTAAGCAGCCTTGCATGAGGAAATTTATTTCTAAAATTACAAACATAAACTGCATTTATAAAGCAGATGTGCTAGCTCACAAATAAGACAGATAAAAAGACATCTGCACTTGTCAACTGTCCAGGACCTGTGTGGGTCACAGTTATTACAGGGCAGTTTAAATGTACTGGCTACTTTCTTAAGTTAAATAAATATACGCAGCTTTCCTTACCCAAAAGTTGGAATTTTTATCACCTTACATCAATAGTAGTTTTCCTCTTCATCCTTTCCTATTACTCGCCTGGATTCTGGCTCTTACATAAAGACAATTTTCTGCAAAACCCAAGCTTGATAATATCTGCATGTACCATTGAAACATTATTTTTTTCCCCAACCCTTAGTATGCTGTTAAATTTGACTTTTTCTAAATTCAGTATCTTTAGTGTTTATGAGGTAAAAATTTAATCAAGTGTGTAGGACATTGTCATTCTTAGGTTATTTTAAACATTCTAGTAGAATACGGAGGTCATAAAAATACTGCGATCGTTAAAAAACCCCAGGCATGCTGAATAGAAACTGTGATCTGGTTAATTCATTAAGTGTAGGAGGAAGAAAACAGAAAAGTTACCTAAAGATACCATTTCCAGAATTTAGTCTGAACAATACAAATATGCCTAAACTTTATTAAAAAGCCATTAGAGTTAAAATACCCAAAAAGCAGATGGGACATCCAGCAGCGGTTCATCGCATTATCTTTTTCATAATAACACATGCCCTCTGAAGTTTCATATCAAAGTTTGCATTCTTTGGTGACCACAGCAGCAGGTGTTTGATGTTTGTAGATATTTCAAATTATTAGTTTGACCTTTGGAGACGTATCAAACTGCACCTGCCTCTATCAACAAACCCAGGATGGTTTGTTTCTATTGCACAGATCCTTAATTCTACTAAGTATTAAAGTGAACTAAAAATGGTTTATTACTGACATTTCTCCAATACGAATATTGGATCCTTAAAAAGTACCAAGTACTCAGCTAATACATGTGTACATAGATATTTGTGAGTACTATCAAGACCTGCACATTTTTAAATGACAAAATTTTTTTTGTCCAGCCACAATGATGCCAAAGAAAGAGTAAGCACAGCAAAGCTACTCGACTCCTGTTTATAAAGTTACATCAGTGATGCCAGCGTCACTTCAACATGCAAAATGCCTTTGGTACAAATGCACACAACTTCCAAAAAAATACCTATTATAAGAAAATAAACATACTCTGCTTCCTCAGGAAACATCACAGTAGTTTTTCTTGCATGTAAGTACAGACTCTGGCTCAGTAATATCTAATCACTATACTGAATTATTTTTGGTTATTCTAAAACCTGAAGAACTCAGTTTTAACTGTTATTATTGATTAAAATTGGTTCTCTCATTAAGGTACATTACATTCAATTGATATTCATTATTAAGAAGAAATGCAGTAAGAAGTGGCGTGCACACATACTACCTACAGCAAGGAAACACCACTTCAGCTAGAGCTCATCAACTCAAATGTCTGACTCAAATCAAAATGTCTAAAGCCATCTGTTGGAGCCATGGCTTATTAATGTTAATTATTTTGGCTACAACAGTGATTTTCAGCTTCTAGTTTGCAGATCCTTATGAGTCCGTGAACTTAATTCTGGATGCTCATGACAGGTAACTGGGAAAAACAAGCCTACTGAAGCCTATTGCCAGTACATTGAGAAACAGCGAACAGAAATTTGTATATCTACCAGCAGATTTTTATTGGTCAGAGAAACTAAAAGAGGAATTAAAGCCATAAATAACATCAGCTGTGATGAAAGGAAGATGGGGTGCGCAAGATATAAAGATGATGAATCTGTTCTAAACAAGACAAGCAATTGCACGCTGTGAAAAATATATACAACACAAAGGTTTATTGTTTTAGGCAGGGTAATTATAATATGAAGACCATAATCATCAGTGGTTTTAGCAGTTAAAGAAATTTTAGTCAAAAGGAAGCTACTTATTAAAGTTACTCACATCAAGCATTTGGAGTATTGGGCTCATGCTGATACAAAGATCAATCAAGTGATCCGCAGCTACGAGTAATTTTTACTTTTATTTCAGGGTGTCAACTATTTGACAAGAAGAGAAATAGTGCCATCTGCTGACACAAGAAACAGTTGCAGGAAAAGCCAGTGTAAGATGCCTAAACTGTTACAACTAATGTTTTTTAAAGAAATGGAGTTCAAACTTCTAAAGAAAACAGTACAGCCTCAAATTGTTTATGCCAACATTTCTTACAGCTTTGGCAGTTTTCAAGAATTTAAAAAGAAAAGCTTTTATGAATTTAAGGAATTCAAGACAAACTCCTAACCAGGAGACAAGGAATGGATGCTCTTAAAATTTTTTGTTTGTTTGGTGGTTTTTTTGGTAATAATCCCCGCCTGCCAATCCACAGCTTCTCCCTTTAACAGGCTAGAACTCACCATCCTGCTGAGCATGACTTCCCACTTCCTATATCTAACATCATGATTATTTAGAAAACATACATGTACACCGTATTTTGTCTTAGCAGAAAATGTAAGAGTTAAGTATGAATTAAGAGAGTAAAATCCATTTCATACAGTCAGAAAAATCAGACAACTATGGGATTGTGCTGTTTTTTATTGTGTTTTCAATGGAGAAATACATCATCTGTTTACAAAATAGCTCTTGAAAAATACAAGGAGTACAGATACTATAAAACAAAGCAAACTCCAGTCATGAGACACTACGTACAACATGCGAAAGCAACAGTCTGATCTCCAGGTTATGAAAACTAGAATTAAAAAGTCACTATACAGAAAGGTTCCAAGTCTCCAGCTTGGCAAAACTTGGGTGCAGTTACATGAAACGTTTAATAAAATGAAAAAGATTTTCCGATGTGTAAACAAAATGACAAGACTAAATTTGTGCCTGGCAATTTCGATCTAAACTCCATAGCTACACAAAATACACAGACACCTTGTACACTTCAACTGTTAATATAACCTTCTTTGGGGGGTGGACGACAGCAGGCTGCACAGGGCAAGGAAAAGAGAAATATTGTATACTAGACATCTTAGACAAATGGCAAAAAAAATAAAACCCTTCAGTTACTGCACAGCCTAAGTAAAAGAGAAGCTACACTCTGACTTTGGGGAATTAATTTAGAAGGATAAGGGGAAGAGTGTAAGTAATTTAATTTTAACATGAAAGATGCACGTGTAATAGGATGGAGCACAATGGGAGAAGGGAGTTCATAAAACATGCTAATCAAAGTATGGGAAGTATGATTTGACATCCCACATATTTCAGACTTAAGTAATAGTAACATGAAGTTTGTTATCTACATCTGGTATTACTGTTGGTATCCCTCATGTTCCTCAAATACTGCTGTTCTTTGCCATGAGAGATTCAGTTCTTTCAAAAGAAAAAGTTGTTACTTTTCTGATAGGACTACAAGAACAAAAAATAGGAGTAAGAGAGCTTACTAGATGTCAAGTCGTTACTAGAAATATGATTGTTAAAAATTCAGTGTTGTTCAGTATGTAAAACGATTTCTGATGAGCCATCTAAAAATAAAAAGGTTAAAATTCTTAGGGAAAAATCTTTTCGCCTTTATTTAAAATTTGAAGCTTTTTAATGCATACAGGACTCATGGAGTGTACAAAAATCATCTCATATTTAGTGATTCAAAGGCCATCAAGACAGGTGTTATACTTCACAGGCACGCAATATTTACTTAAACACTTTAGTCATGGGACAAAATTTTTAATTTGTGCCTACAGGCCACAAGGTATTATGTTTAAGGAAAGGGCAGGGGAGAACCCAAATGAATACATGGCTTGGTTTTATTTTATATAAATAACTATTGTCCTATATGGTGCATACAAGCTGCAAAAAAAAAAACCCAACATTAAACGCAAAAGCTTTTCCCAAGAAATAAAGGGATCAAAAGGGAATAAGGAGTTCAATTAGCTCAAAGGAAAGTTTATTTGCTGTTTGATTACTGATCTGTATGCACCTTAAAACAACCCTATAAATAAAAGTAGACCACATCTTAATCATGTCCCACCAATACCAAAACTTCCCAATTACTTCCTCAACTTACATCTTACAACCTCAAGATTTGACATTTCATTTTAAAGGCTTACTGCTGCTTGACGGCAGTTAAACTAGATATACTATACACTTTGTTTTCAATGTACAGTATATCACAGAACGTCATCCAATTTGCAGAGTACTACTATTGAAGAGATTCTTCAATAAAACGAAAGCGTATCAGCTGAAGATCTAAAATTAGTCATACTCCAATAAAAAAAGTACATAAAAGTGCATTTAAGGGATTCTTATGCCAGTTTTATCTCAATTTTGAAACAATGCATCAAACAAATTCAATCAGAATGTCAAATATGGCTACAAAGAGTGTTCATGTTTTAAAGGCAGTAATCCTTCGAAATATTTAATGCAACTGTTGCTAACACATTAATTGTACTCCTGGCTTCGCATACTAACCTGGACTTCCAATCAAGTGGTGATTTTAGCCCAGAAAGGGAAGTGCACAAAATATACCTAAATCCATTTGCGATTATGTTCTAGTCTTGCACCCTCCGTTCTCCTTTTTTTCTAGCATTAGAAGACAACAGGTTGAGTTGGCAGATACTGTTTATGGACCCCTGAGGTTGTTTTTACCGGTTCAATCTCAATTTTATTGAATTCTTGATAACAGGAATAGGATTTGCAGGGAGAGCAGGGATATCTGAAAGGTCTGTACTGGGTGTTTTCTGAAAAGAAAAGAAGAAGTTTGATTGTATTTTAACTTTGTAAATATCAAAAGAAAAATATTGACGTAATTGGCACTAACTTTCAAAACCAAGGTCTTTAGAAGTTTTTAGGAATGCATCGAGATAAGGATAACTGCAAATTATAAATACAGAAGCAGATATTTCCTTTGCCTACACAGTCATTATCAAGGAAAATTTGTACAACAGTCTCCTCCATAGTGTGCATTTCCTTTTCTGACAACTGCAAGAAATTAGGAAGCACTGCAGATAAAGCTGAGCCTACTAATAACCTGTATTATAATAAAACATAATATCCACATAATAAGGGTGCTTGATTGGTGACATCTCCTATCTGATCTACATGTTTAGTATTTAAAAATTCCTTTGAACAATTCAGTGCTAAGTCTCAGCACCTTACAGATGAATGATGAAAAACTGTCCCCAGTGCAAAGTGTGTGTCTTCATACATTCACATTTTAAACTGTTTAAAAGATCTTGACAGACAAATTTCCAACTTTTCATATTGGTTTACATCTATATGGAAAAGGGATGATGAACTCTGAAACACTGCTATATGACTGGGTTAAGAATTTCACCTTGAAAATAACGTCAACACTTTTTTCCTCACTTAAAAGACTTAAATCCCATTCAGCAAAATTATATCTAAAGCCAAATAAAGGGAAATACAGGAAAGGCACACTCTCAAGATTCAGTGTGACTCATTAATTTCTCACATGCTTAATAAGTCTCTATTGTTGGTTGGTGGTGTTTTTTTTGTTTTGGGGTTCTTTTTTGTGATTTTGAAAATTTCTCTTCCACTGCAGATTATTTGCCATCCCAATAACCCACTTATTATGCAGTACTTCCCATGATTTATCATAAAATGTTCTCTTACGTTATAAACATTCTAAATTAATGTAAGGCACACTTAATACATGGGAAAAACTGCATCAAAATGACTGCTCTTAATTGTTGTTTTATTAAAACTAAATAAATCAAGTTAACACTGACTGATACAGTAGTGAAGTAAAATCTAACAAGGACTCAGAGCAAAACAGCTTTGACTTCCCGCCTCCCCCAAGCCCCCAGTAGCTCACTCTATTTGTTGCTGACCTGTGGTTTAACCTGTCTGCTTTCTGCAGCATGAGCAGTGTTTTAAACAAAGCCAACGAGAATACTGAAAAAAGACAGAAGAGGCTCACCATTCTTACTGCAGTCTCCACATTACTTTTGCTAAAGTAACAGCTACACAATTTGTAAAAGCTACAAAGCTCTATATAATCATCCCTCAACAACAGGTGAAATAGGCTTGGTGTACTAAACGAAGAAGTTCAAGGGCCTAAGAAACAGCTAGAGTTTTTGTCGAATAATTTTGATACCTTTATTCAGTACTGCTCATATAGTTCAAATAGTCTGGTAACAAATACCATTAATACTATTGCAACGTATATCCATTTTCAATCAATACATTTACTGTGAAATGTACATACAAGGTTTTGTGATGGTGAAACTTTAACCAGTAGAGCACTAAGAGAAGCTTAAACATGCTAGTAAAGACAAAGATGTGCAATATTAGGGACAAAAATTTAAGTGAATGCCAGAGAAGTCTCAACTTAATGTCTAATTTTCCAGTGCTCCTTATACTTGTGATACCTGCAGTGAAGCAACACAGATCACTAGTGAATTACAAGATTATAACTTCCCTCTCTCTCAAACTAAATATCAGAATCTGAAGTTATTTCAGACATTCGCAGCCTCTAACAGGGTATCTTTGAGCAACAGATATTTAAAGCATTTGTCTCCTTATTAGAAAGGATTATTCTGTGATGTGCAAAGCACAAAGGAATAAACTGAGCCCCTTACTTTGAAGGCACAATTCAGAAGAGCGAATCCAGGTTCGGTGAGTTTGTATGGCAAGCCATACATGTTTAGCTACAATGCACATTCAATAAGATCAATGACCATCTAAAACACAAAAATTGTGACAGTAACAACAAGCAGCTTTCCATACAATGGATTTATATTAAAAATTATACATTTATTTTTAACATCTGGACTTTTTTTAATTGCAGTGTTTTCACCACAGGTTAGCACACACATACACAGGCATTGCTTTTAAAAACAGTACCTGAGGAGCTTGCAGAGAAGTTGTCTGAAGAGTTTCTGTTTGAGAATTAACATTCACTTCTGTCTCAAGCTGCTCCTAAAAGAACAAAAGCATCAACACAGTTACACCACTTCCAACTATACAAGCTATTTACACAGAACTCCATTAACCAGAAGGCCTTAAATTATGCCTATACAGCAAAAGAAAAAAGGCAAGTATCAGCACTTGCTGCATTGATATCCATCCTTTTAGAATGGAATCGCCACACCAGAGAATATTTTGCTCATTGGGAATCTGACATCAACACAAGTTACACCACTTCTCAGTTGTCACTTGTTTAACCACTTAATGACTTTTAGGCAGAATTCTACAGGAAAATATTACAGGTTATTCAACTAATTAAAGACAAAAAGCATAGTATCAAAGAAGACCATGTGAATTTGTTGCAAATTTAACTGCTTCTCCACTCCTTTTGCTATTCTGCCAGATAAGTTTTCCTGCTACTTTAATGGGTTAAATCAGCTTTCTAGATGAGCAGATGAATGTTAGAGCCAGTTTTTTCAGGTAGAAGAGCGGGACTGCATGGCTAAAGCAGGAGCGTGGCACATTCTCATTTTAATGAAAACAGTCTGTTAGTTAAAATTGTACTGTTTAGTAAACTATACACTAACAAAAAGACATGTGTTTCAATGGAGAAAAACTGATTTTTATGTTAAAGTAGTTCATTCCTCCTTTTCCTCCCATGCATATTAAGGACATAAGATTTAAAGGAGACTGACAACAAAAGCTAACAGGATTACTTATGTCTTTTATAGCAATCTATAACCAGAGGATCTATTTTCAATGTTAGGATTAAATGCTTACATGCATGTCTGCCTTCACCTGTCTTAAGTTCAAAGAGATTTTAAGGTGGCTACGTAACAAGATACAATTCTGCACTTAAGGGTGTGGAAACCAAACCAAAGCACTCAAACATTTTAATAGATATTTTAATTTCTCATCATATTTTCCAGAGTACTCCAGAGACAAAAGAACATGCTCCCGAGTGGAGAGCTGCTATCATAAGGCTAAACAAAGACAGACTGTCACACTTTCTGTTCACCAATAAGCAGAAAAATTGTCTGCTAAATTATAAGATACTAGAGGGGCACATTTGAATCTCTGCAAGTCCCCAAAAGTTACGCTGTAACTTCATGCAATAATTTCACTATGAGAAAATACTTATTTGCCATTAATTTTTTTTTAATCTACAAAGTGAAGAAGGTAGTACCGGGCTTTGGGATTCTAAGCCCAACACGCAAAAATCCCAAAAATGCACAAAACAACTGTTCTTTTATGAAGCATCATACACGAAGTTTGGGATGCAGGCCAAGTAAGGTATATAGACACACACCTGACCCGATTTAACAAATTTAAATATCAGTATCATCATTAATTTTTTTGCTATGCATAGGACTGTGAATGACCAGCAAAGAAATCACCGTCCTACATGACCATGACTCAGGCTCTGCTTAGCCTGGCAGCAGGTAACGTACTGTAATTCATCAATAGGCATTGAAAAATAACACATCATTTTGATTTCTTTACTGGAGAGAATATACTGTATCTTCAAAACCTCATAAGTCATTCCAAAAGGGAAACACAGTAATTTTCACAAGAGCCACGATTAATATACACAGAATTGTATGGTCTAGGCATAAATACCTTAGTTTCCATTTTTTCATCCTCATTCAAATCTATACAGCTAGTATCTTCACTTATTTCATCCTGCTGAAATGCAAACAAACCCAGAAAATATTAAAAATCAAAAACATATTTGAAAAAATCAACAAGAAAATAAGGTCACATTTATCAAAGGCTAAATTAGTTGTAAGACTTAACATGTTATACTGTAACAAGAAAAATGCTTTTAAGACAACAATTTAGAATCTAAGCACTTGTGCTAACGCAGTACATGGGTCACGTGATGAATATCAGCATAATAACACTTCACTAACATCTAAGCAAGCTGAATACATAAAGCAGACATCTCAAAATCTCAAATACCTCTTCAATTTTCATTTTCTTGGGAGACTCTTCTTTATGGGGAGAAGACGTCCTTTTCACTGCTGTAACAGGGCTAGGCATTTTTGTTGCAACATTTCCTGAAGTTCTTGGTGATGGATTTAATAGATACGCTGAGGAAACGATTCTAGAGATGGTAGGCTTTGGTGGTGGAGAAATGGCTGGTTGTGTGGCAGTTTGAGGAATGCTTTCATTTGAAGTACCTATGGAGAAACAAGTTAAAAAGCTTCAACATGATGAGCTGATACAACCATTTCAGTTCCATCACTGGTATTTTTGGCCTTTACTCTAAACCATTGGTATCAAATAGGCATCAAGGATGTGGTACAGTCAGCGGTAGCATCACGTTTGGAAGAGCAGGTGTACATCCACAGCACAGTGCAGCTTCAGGCTCACTGCGAGAGAATTCTTGTACCACATACAGGGTAGCCACGTCAGTGACACTCTGCTTGGTATAATTAACCCTGCTTAGCAGCAGGGTATACTAGCCCAGATAGAGCTCTGTGCTAATATAACTTTATTATTCTTGGTATCCAAATTAGTGTTATTGTTTCTGTACTATACTATATATATGCATTGCCAAAGACTGCCTTAAATCAAACCCAAGAGCAACCTGATACTCCCTTTGTCACTCCAACACGAAGTGTTTCTCAGGCTCAGAGTATGCAATGACAGAGAGGAAGTCATCCCAGAGCCTCAGATAAATATCTGACATCCCATATATCCCTTTTGAAAAATGTTCCACATGACAAAGCTCTAACTCATCAATTACATACCTCAAGCCAATAAACACATATAGGAAGATGCTCCAGGATGAGGGAATTTTTCATTAATAACTATCAGGTGACTGCTTTTGATTAACCAAAAATACAAGAATGAACAACTTCCCATGTGCTTTTAAATCCAAAAAAACCCCAGTCATGTCTTTTAAGCTCCGTTTAGTGCCCATGGACAAACTTACTCAGATTGATGCACCTGTGACTAATGATAAAAATCAGAACAGTAAGACTCCACTGTCCCACATGTCAGAGTGAAATAAGAGAAATCTCATCTAGAAAGGTTAACCAGTTGGTCCCCTTTTCCATCTATTTCTGACTCGTTCCTTGTATACAGCTAAAGTTCCATCAAAAAAGAGAAGTAGCTGGCTCTGCTAAGTAAATATTTTCACCAGATGCCTTTGTTCTTTCACTAAAAAGTAAATTTTTAACTTATTTTTTTTTAATTTTTAAGCAAAGTGTACTTTTTCTTGTAGAAAACGTAGAGGATAAAGTCAGCACACACAATGGGACATATTTGAAAAGACATCAGTAAGGAGCCTGTGTTCTGCTTACATCTGAGTCTCTTTCATTCCTACCATCACCTTCATGAAGCACAAGGAGCAGGAACACGGAAGCACAGATTACAGACAGTACAGAGTCAACTCTTGGGTTTAACTGCAAAATGGATTAAAAATAAATACAAAAATTGCTCTTCCAGGTTTAAATAGTTTTTCCTCATTTGACCAACTGAGCTACAGACCTGCATCAGGTCATTGGAAAACTACTGCTATTGTGAATGGCAAATATAAATCCTTCAGAACAAAAGAACTAACAAACATTGCGGCACAATGTATTCCACCATGATTTCCTGAGTCCTGAAGAAATTAGTTAAGGAGAACGTGTTAACATATGTTAAGGGAAGACCTCAAACTGGAAAAAAACTGCTTGATAAATGTTACAAAAAACTCAACAGAAACAATATACTATCCCATTTTCCTTACCCCCTGAGCTTTCACTGGAATTTATTTGTGGCACAGTGACTTCAGAAGCCTGTATGTTGGTCACAGATGCTGCTGTTACAGCTGGCGCAGGACTGCTTCTGCTAAAAAAAGAAAAATGACAATGCTGAACATGAGTAGATCTACGGTGCTATATAATTTGCCTTTCATCACACCACATGCATGGCCAGTAACCATAGCTGCTGGGATTTTACCTACATTACAGAGCAGAACTTGCAACCCTATGCCCCAGTAGGAAGACAGAAATGAGCACTAGCAATCTACTATCAAACTTGAGCAATGGAAGCTATTTGAAGTATTTAATCTGAATCATTTCAGAGAGAGCTTTTTTAGACCAGTAAGAAGTTACATTTAAAAAAAGCAAAAATTAAGACAGTGTCTGCCCAAATAAAGTGCAGGGGAAAAACACAGGAACTGTTTTCCTGGAGGATGGCACTTTGTAGAAGGACTAGAATACAAAGTTTCTCTTTAGTCTACATGCACCATTACGATGGTGATTTCAGTCTGGACTTCCCAAGCAAAGGCCTGGGATTCCACATGACAAGAAAATTGTTTTTTCATTTTCAAGAAATAGAGAAGCAGTATGCATCTAGGATCAACACAGGGTAATTTCCAGTTCAAGCCTGACATCCTAGATACCACAGACTTGTTTTAATAGCATGGTCAGTGGCATCAACTATCAGAAATTATTTTCAAGGAGTAGTAACTAAAAGAGCACTTGTCAAAAGCAGTAAGTTTAGTGAACTTAAGTATTTTATGCTACACATTATCCTGTAATACACATCTAATACTCCACAATTGTAGGAAATCAATGTTAATTTCTCTGTGTATCAAACAGACAAAAATGAGACTCTTGAGAGACAAGAGTGTAGAATCCCATTTACTTGGGCAAACTGAAGTTTAGAGAAGGAAAGATTTAATAAAGAAAGTATCAAAATAAACATTAATATGTACACCTTGAAAATACAATGTAAAATTATGTTCCTAAGTTTAATTTGCATAGATATCATCAGTAATAGCAGTAGCACTACTGATTTCCCAGACAGAAAGCCTGAACTGCTCTCTGTCTCACATTTTGATCCAAAACTCATGTAACTCTTCCTCACTCTCACGCTTCAATTCCCTGCTCACTACCTCTCACAGCCTCCTACTGCAGTGCCCCTANCTAGTAGGCGAAGGCACAGACGTGCTGTTATCACTGTCCATAGACAAGTCGAGGCTGTTCTCATTCAGAGCTGTCAACCTGATCCCTTCTGTTGAATGCTGCGATCCACAAGATAAAAGAAAATTGTATTAGCCTTAAGGGCTTAAAACCCAACAAAGATACAAGTGATGATGTATTTCAATTATGCAAAACGTTAGCTGTTACATATGTGAAGAAAAAAAAAGAAGTGAGAGCCGATTTAACAGTGATGAGCTTCCACCACAAACCAAGCATGCATGCATGCCTTAAATGTCGTTAAAGTTAAGTACATTTTTAGAAAAAAACACCCTAAAAGTAGGAGCATTTAAAAATGTAAAGCGTAAATGGACAATTTTCAACTACTTTTACAAGTAAATAATCCACTATCTTGTCACTACAGGCATTTACATTTT
>VXBO01005452.1:3371-24379 GCA_013400135.1 Rhinoptilus africanus | reverse complement strand
CAACCAGTATTCAAAAAGTATAATTCTCCAAGAGGCTATGTTTCAAATTCTGCTCCTTTTTCTCAGTCTTGAATGGGGCAGAGGGTGGCAGGAAAGGGGAACAGGAATTCATTTCACAGAGGTATATTATAATCTAAAGAACATTACCAGCCTCTGAAAAATGTGCACCTCATAAGCCCTTCAGCCTAAAGATCTTCGTGAAGCTTATTCTTCTAGTATTAGAATTTACAGTGTCAGTTTATCTTGATGCCCTGTTTTGCTCTTTGTCTGTAACTGATAGAAAATAATATGGCTTTGGAGTGGCAAGGATAGTTAATGTTGTTAATGACTCCCTTGCACTATAGTGACAGGGCAATCACTACATAGCATAACTTATCTCTAAGCACTTTATGAAACTGCACTTTAGAATTGATTTTTGTAATCAAGTAAGGAAAAATACATAACCATCAGCAAAATCGGTTGCTATATTTAAGTGGTCTTACCAAGGGGAAAGAAATGCTACAGATCTGCATACAGTGATTCTCATTCCTTATTTCATCATATATTTGCTCTTGGCCAATGCTGTCCTGAATTTGGGTCATGCTGACAATTAGGATTCACTTTCAGCTGATGGCTGCTTTTTCAGTCATCATAATTAATTCCTGGTTTAATCTAATTTCTAGAGCCATATATTCTCTTTATCAGTGGCCCTAATAATGGTATCTCTTATTAACATTATGAAGACTACGCTTTTATGCCTGGTCAAGAGCATACCTTTTGCGGGTAATGCCAGAGAATGTGGCACTTGTCTTACTCTTCTTGACAAGTTCTGTAGAGGAATAAATACCAATGGCCCCTCATGTGCACTTGCATTCTTATTTTGGGGGATGCAAAGAAAGCAAAGAAAGGATCACACTCAGCTGTTGAGACTTTCCACATTGCCAGCTACCTGAATGAAAGCAGCCGACTTGTCAGTCACAAATTTAAAAAGGAACTGAGTTCATGAAATGGGGATAGCTAAGAACTATCATTAAATATCTTCCTAAAAAAGGACACAGAGCATGTGTCAGACTTACTGTTGGCCCAATGGATAGGTGAAATCTTGCAATCAGCATGAAGAGGGGAGAAATGAAAGAGAAGAGCTACTTACAATGTCTTGTTACCTGCGTTGTTTCAATAAATTACACTGTTTCTTTCTGCACATGGTAAATGTTATCACATCTACAGCTCTTAACTATGCATCCAGTGCTGATGTTCATAACATTTCTCCTACAAGCTTAAGGCTGAACGATTTGTCATCTCATTAAGCCCTTTGGAGACAGTTATGCCTCAGGGGGCTCAGTCAATCAACAGCAGTAGAGAAGAGCTGCATTTCAGATTTTCTTATTTATGGGACTTGAATAAGCAATGAAAGTGGGTGCAAAACATTTTTAAACTAAATATGCAATCATCATCATAACTTAGAATCTGAACACATGACATTCAAAGTTGAGCAAATTGCTTATGTTTCAGAAGACTCACCAGAGTTAATCGGCAATCAGAGATTGCTCAGCTGGTATGCAAAACAGGAGTGGGGGAGACGGGCAGCAAAATGACTAGGAAAATGGTGGAGATGAACAACTGAAAAAGATTGTTCAATCAGTAATATCACCAGTAAAAGGTGCAATAATACAGTTGCCATCAATTGTCTTTTGTACATCAGCAGGGGAATACCCACAGAAACCATGACTACAGCATGGTTATACTCTATCCCAACAGGTACCAAAAGGATACTGCATATAATGTGCTGTGTCAGAAAATGCAGAACTGGCAGGACAAGGCACACAGTGTTTTAAATTACTACCATACGCGTGTGATACTAGGGTGACCAATAGAAAGCTGAAGAACATCGCTTTGTGGCATAACTGACTTGATATTTGTGAGACTGAGATTTCAGCTTCTTCTAGTGACAGACTAAACTATGTGTATCTGAGCTATCAGGCCACAGCACTACAACGTCTTTCAGGCTGCCAATGTCTGGCTCCTGCAAGACCATTTTCATTTGCATCTTTAATTCCATACGTTTTTGTGTATAAGATACAGAATGAGATATAGAGATTATCCTTTTGTACTCGAGGTCCTCCTTGCACTTAGTAAACATGTATACAGACCAAATATATCACACAGAGCATAACCCTCTATTTGAAAGGCAGTGTTCAAAAGCAAAGTCTTTGCTGCTGATGACCCTTCAGTGCTGCCAAACGCTTCTAACCCTTTTTCATAGTTCAGTTTTCATTCTGTGTTAATATGGCCATGCAAAAATAGGCTGGTCAATGCATTTTATTCCTGTACAGTTGTATTGCACATGGTTTGTTGTGTTGAGGTGTTGAAGTCTGGAAGCAGTGGGTCATATCGTCAGACAATATATATTACTGTAGCTCTAGAGAAGTCATTACAAAACACCTTTTTTACCAGATAGAGAGCAGTACTCCTTATCCAAAATCTGTATCACATGGATTGTGATTTCTAAACTGATAATAATAAGTTTTCTATTCAGTTGTTCTTCCTTTAAGACTTAGCCCATCTTAAATCACAAATGTGTGTATCCTTACAATTTTAAATACTGACAGCTGCCATTTCTGTTATTGATTTCATCCTGCCTTTATTCTGCCTCAGTAAACTATTCTTGTGGAAATTATGTTTCATGACATGTCTTAAGAACACACAGGACAGTGTGAGCATATTAGTATAGTTTCTCCTAATTTGCAAAAATCAGGCCGATATCTAAGTGATTAAGCGTTCAAAGTCCAAAACATTTTCTTTTTTCTGTAACGAGGGTTTTAAGCTTTGGTGTCATAAATTGTGTCTGAATTACCTTTGTAAATATTACTTCTCATTTAGTAAAATGTTTGCAGATCCGCTCAGTATGAAAGCCTTAAGATCACAATTAGTCAGAGTTTTCTTAAAATCAAAATATCAAGAGTTAAAATGAAAAATGTGGGAAGAAACTCTATTATTAGTACTGGAATACATATTTTCATGTAAAAGAATTTAAGATTAATTGTTCTATTCTGCAGGGAAAAAAAGTATTTCCTCATTGCTGAACGTTATCTTCCAGTAAAGAAAACAAGAATGCGAAACTATCTCCTTTGGCACAGGGACAGTTCCACAAAGAGAGGTTCTAAAACAGGAACTGAGTAAAGTAGTTTATGCTAGAAATATTACTCGGCTGCCATAGAGGTGCCTGGAAAACTCCCACTAATTTCAAGAGGAGTTGAATTTGGATGTATGTTTACAAATCATTGCCAAGAAGTTTGATTAAGGAAAAATATAGGTAGAAAAATGTGTTTAATAAAAATGTCACCAGATGAGGAACACAATTGTATTTTTCAGTGAAGGGAAAACAATTCATCATTTCAACTGAAAAGAATTAATTAAAATACATTAATTATATAGGAAAGATATTGAACAAGTGCAGCAAATATAATCAGACTGTGCCCCATTTACAGGTCATTTACAGTTTGTGGGAGATATTTTTTAAAGTGGCTCTAGAGCATATTTAGAAACAAGTTCAATAGAGTAACAAATATATAAAGTCTTACACTTTACTATCTTATAGGAATACATAACAGGCATAAAGTTATTGCTTTATAGGAGTTATATAAGTATTAAACATTTGTGAAAGAAAAATCAACTAGAAGTTTAGAATAAATACACTGAAATTGAAATACATTAAATTGCCCTGCTTTAATACTGGAATTTAGCTACCTGTGAAACAGCCTGGCAAAACATATTAAAAAGTCAGCATCTATTCACTGCTTAAGTGTACATAAATTAGATTTATTTTCACAGTCATTTACAGATTTACTACTGCCAGGATGTATGTTGCTATATGTTAGTATAGCTTCAGATATCATTAAAATTATTACCTTTGGGAAAATGGCCTCTGTACTGATGCAGGACAATTCCTAGTCTAGAACATAAGAAAATAGAATTGAATAAATTATTAAATATTCTGGAACATGTACATTTAAGCAAGGGTGAACATATGTTATATATTCTTTCCAAAGAAACTACAGAGGACACCTATCTGCTACTGATCTTAGCTATAAAGCATAAACAGCTCAAGTTTTTTCCACAGATGTGTCATATGGTCTTCCATTCAATACCTGTGTCAACCACTATGATAACCATCAATCATCTTAATAAATACTATTGGTTTTTTTATTTCTGATGGAAGAAAGTTATCTGCCTCAGATAAAACAGCAAAGCAAGGGAAGTGGGAATACTTGTGCAAAGCATTTGACACTGTTCCTCATGACATCCTTCTCTCTAAGTTGGAGAGACATGGTTTTTACTGATAAGCCACTCATGGATACCGAATTGGCTGGATGGTTGCACTCAGATAGCTGCAGTCAATCACTCAATGTCCAAGTGAGGACCAGTGATGAGTTGTGTTCCCAGGGGTCAGTACTGGGACCAGTGTTGTTTAACATCTTTGTCAGTGACATGGACAGTGGGATTGAGTGCACCCTCAGCAAGTTTGCCAACAACACCAAGCTGTGTGGTGAGGTTGACACACTACTACAGGGAAGAGATGCCATCCAAAGGGACCTGGACAGGATTGAGAAGTGGGCCCTTGCAAACTTCAGGAAGTTCAAAAAGGACAAGTGCATGTGGGTCAGAGCAATCCCAAGCACAAATACAGGCTGACTGGAGAGTGGATTGAGAGCTGCCCTGTTGAGAAGGACTTGGGGGTGTTTGTTGATGAGAAGCTCAACGCAAGGTGGCAATGTATGCTTGCAGCCCAGAGAGCCAGCCGCATCCTGGGGTGCATCAAAAGAAGCAGCATGGCCAGCAGGTCAAGGGAGGTGATTCTGCCCCTCTATTCTGCTCTTGTGAGACCACACCTAGATGACTGCATCCAGCCCTGGGGCCCTTAACGTAAGAAGGACATGGACCTGTTGGAGCAATTCCAGAGGAGGGACAGAAAGATGATCAGTGGACCAGAGCACCTCTCTTATGAAGACAGTCTGAGGGAGTTGGGGTTGTTCAGCCTGGAGAAGAGAAGGCTCCAGGGAGACCTTTCAGTACCTAAAGGGGGCCTACAGAAAAGATGGGGAGGGACTCTTCATCAAGGAGTGTAGTGATAGGATGAGGGGTAACAGTTTAAACTGAAAGACGGGAGATTTAGATTAGATATTAGGAAGAAATTCTTTACTGTGAGGGTGGTGAGGTACTGGAACAGGTTGCCCAGAGAAGCTGTGGATGCCCCATCCCTGGAAGTGTTCAAGGCCAGGCTGGATGGGGCTTTGAGCAACCTGGTCTAGTGGGAGGTGTCCCTGCCTATGTCAGGGGGATTTGAACTAAATGATCTTTAAGGTCCCTTCCAACTTTAACCGTTCCATAATGATTCTATACCCATAGACCATACTAAACCAAGCACACAAGAAAATTTCCTAATGCCTATACTTCTTTACATGTTGCTTTCTTTCTACCCCTGTGTTCCAGCTTACATATGGTACTTAAAGCAGATCTGATAGTGATTGAGAGGAGTTTGCTAGCTACGCCATTTTTTTTCTTCCTTTTATTATTTCAACTTGCATAGGTAACACTCCCATATGGAAATCAGTTACTACCACCTATTTTTTAGAGTTTGCACAGTAAGTTTCATAGCTCCCACATGCAGATCACATGCAGGAAGTAATCATCACCTAATACCTGGCATACTCTTTTGCCCCAGCTCTCTCTTATACACACACACACATGCACAGAGACCAGTATTGTGTCTAAGATGGAAGAATTAAAATCATTGCCAACCATATTTTATGCTCATAAGTAAAGGTCAAGGATTTTTTATTAAAAACAGCAATAGGTTCAATGCTACACCAATAATAGTAGCCAAGACCACATTGCAACATCCTCCGAATACTGAATAATGTAATATACTATAAAATCCCTTGAAATATTATTTTAATCCCAGATATTGGATGATGAGCTCGATTTATTCTTCATGTTGTCTAATGGTCCAACTATCAGAAAAGGAATCCAAGTGCCTTGCCAAGACGACTGAGGTAACACCACAGTGTGAAAATATGGCCTTCTGTTTACTTTTCTCCACTGTAAGCACTGAACATCTTTCATTCATATTCAGTAAGGAAGTACTCCCCAGGCATCCAAACCTCATACCCTGATTCCAGTTTGAGATTTGATTATCCACCTTAATCCCATTAGACACTGATCTTTTAAACAGCAGGAAAATTGCTGACAAAATGCCACCAAGAACATTAAAATTCCATTCACAGGGGGAATTTAATATTACAATTAGTTGCAGTAGCAACATAAGCATTGTAATTGTTTACATTTATTTAGCTACTGAGTGAGAATTAAAAAAACATTGAAGGAAATATCAAGAGCAATTGTTCTATAAATGAAAAAATGGAGGAGGAAAGCACAACAATTTCAATTTCTAACCAACAGGCCGAAGTTCTATTGATTCTAACTTAGGTGTTGTTGATAACTTTAATGTAGTTACTAGAAAATGGGATTTTTTGCTTCTCTGCTTAAATGAAATGATGCATTTCTTTTAGAGTTACGTTTATCAGAAACAATCTCTTAAAGAAATTGCGTGGTTTAAGGAAATCTGAAGTTTTCCATCATTTGGGGAATCAACCTGGCGGAAAATGCCTAAGACCCATTTACAAAACCAACTCTACTGGAGGAGATCTCATCTCTCCTTCCCTTTACTGAATCCCTTTATTAGAAGACAGGTGCACCTAGCCCTACCTCTTTCCTGCCAGGTGTTTGCCTATCCATTTGAAACAACCTTTAATGATAAGGATTCCACAGTCTTATGAAGGAGTCAGTTTGGTGTTTCACCGTCATTACTAGTTTTGACTTGTCTCACCAACATCTAACCAAGATCTCTTTGCTACAGTTTAGGCCATGACATCTTTTTTTTATCCATCATGGTTATGAAGAGTGTATTTCTCCTTCCTCTGTGCATATTTGAAGGTCATAACGCTCAAATGATAGAATGGGCAGACAATAACCTCATGAAGCTCAGCAAAGGCAAATACAATGTCCTGCCCCTGAGGGAAAGTACCGTCATACATCAGCGCAGTCTGAGGCCCATCTGGCTAGGTAGCCAGGACTTGGCAATCCTGGTGGATAATGCCTTAAAAATTAGTTTGTTTATATAATCAGCTCTTTCTGGCAACGTGTTTGTGTATGAAAAGGAGTTACTGAGTCGACATCGATGACTGCTCTGGGAGGTGAACAGTGGAAGAAGAAGGGGCAACAGTTATGACGTTGAACAAGGGAAATTCCAGCTGGACATACAGACCATTCTTCTCTATGAGAGTGTTTAAACACGAAAGGTTACCCAGAGAGGTTGTGAAATCTTGCAGGTTGTGAAAACTCAGCTGGGCAAGGCCACAGGTGACCTGCTTTAAGTCTGAATTTATCCCTGCTCTGAACATTTCAGTGAGGAATACGAAGTTCTAATAATAACCCTCAGCCAACTAGCAACAAGTGAATTAACATCCAGAAAATCCAAATGCTTTTGAAGGAAACATATAATATTAATACACTGGAAAGCAGACAAAAGCCAATAGGCTGAGAGATTTTAACATGATGAACAAATGCACAGAATTCAATCTACCAACATATACTTGTTCCAAGGCATTTTATCCATAGTGCACAATGTGCCTTTTGATATTATCTTATAGCTGTACCTTCTATCTTTGCAAGCCATTCCTACAAAATTTTCTATTAAATGTCTTCCAATTCCGCAAAAGGAAGCCTTCAACATATTTTGTCATTATTTTCAAGATTCTATTTAAAACAAAGTCACATTTAACAAAAAAAAGAGGGTTTTAATTAATTACTTGCTTTTATGTGTCAGTTGAATTTTTTTCGTTCCTTTTTTTTTGTGCTATAAGACTAGCTACTTTGAGCATCCGTGCAAACAAGTGGAAAATGTAGTAGTTGAAAGGAAACTCATGAAAGCATGCATAAGTGTGTGCAAGTGTGTATGTAAGAATACACGTTCACAGTGATGAGAGTTAGTAAGCCATCTTTAGGAGATTTATTAACGTGAACAGTAAAATATTCAGTGAAATATATATATCTCCCCAATTTTTCAGATTTTTCTGTTAGAAGAAGCAGCATTTTCAATCTAGTGTATTAACTTTTCAGAAGAAAGGCTTAACTTCATCCCTGTTTTTTCTATTCAGCCTTTACGAGGATGAATATTAGTTCCACAAGCCCCCTACTGTATTGTAAGAAATCCATGCCATATTGCANCGAATATAGGAAAGGTCTGCATCAGTGTGCCATCAGTGACCACTGCTGACCAGAAATGAAAAGCACCAGATAGGCAAACATTTGCTGCCCTCTTTTGGAACATGTAAGTGAAGATTCAGCAGATGATTCAACGTGGTTCTTTTTTTTATCAGATGTTTCCATTTACCATATTGCTCATAATCAATCTATTTTCAGTCAAATACTTGGCTTACTGAATTAAAAATTCATTTTTGGGTTAGGCACTTAAACTTCCACCAAAACAAAAAAAAATTTGGAGATGGATTTTTCTAGTACACAGGCCATGTGGATACACTGAACACATTCTTTAGTACCTGAGTAATTAAGCATTTCTTTTAGTGGATATATCTCACATTTCTTCTGTTAATTTTAATAAAAGGGTTTTTCTGTAAATGTGTGAAGTGAGTGAAGTGTCCTTGAAAAATAATAGGGTTGTTCTTTCTGTCGTAATAGTGAAAAGAATTCATAAAGAGGCCTAATATGTCTTTATTAGTAATAACTCTTTATTCATTATTTATTCTTTATTTATTCTGCCTTCCCTTTGACCTGGCAGACATGTAATTGAATATTAGAACTAAGAATCAAATGTGACGCAGCATAAGGTTTTAATCTGAAATAATACAGAAGTCTAAGTAGCTTATCAAAATTGTCATCACCTACAAACACAGCAAGGAAATTATCAGCAAGCTATCAGGGATCCTAACTGGGGCATTAGGACAATAGAAACAGGATATAATACCCGTCAAGGTCACTGGAACTGTACTAGAAAAAACAGCCGTTTGAAAAGAAAGCAAGAAGCATTTTGAAGCAGTTATGTTGCTAAAGTAAGGAGCTTCTGCTAAGCAGGACAGGTTGCTAAAGATAACATTATTTATGCGCAAAGAAAAGTCCATTTACACTACAAACAATCACTGTACACATAGGTTAATCCGTACCAATGTTTTTTCCTGGATTTTTTTTTAATCATGATTGTAAAAGACAGACAACATTTTCAATACCATTTGAATTTTTGGAGAGGAAACCATCAAGCAAATTAAATTAATTATTTTTATTCTTAATAAATACTATCATGTAACATTTTTATACATGGTAATTGTTTAAATACTATGCTTTCATTAACACACTATGTGGTAAAACCAGAATATGGCAATTCCTATTGTCATCAAACTCTCTATAAATGCAATTTTGAATAGATTTCATTAAAATTAATTCACTATGCTATGTGACAGGACTCAACCCTGAAACCAGGTACTGAGCCAGGTATTCTCCATGTTTAGGTAGCAACTATTGGATTTTCATGCAATGCTGTTTTATGTCTAGAACAGGGTCTGTCAAGCTGATAGGAGTTTAAAATTTGTATCTCATTTGTGATCTTTCTGGTTCTGAGTTACAGAATACACTTACCGGGCTGTGAGACTCCAGAAAGAATTATATTGCATGGTGTGATTTCTGTCATTGAGATTACTGAAGTAATTTGAATGTTTTATCAACATCATCAAATATGAAGAAGAGGATTTTAAGTGACTGTGTATCTTTTAGAAGGTAACTATGTGATGACAAATTTGACACTTTCAATGCAACGGCTCTACAGCCCCTATCCAGTGAAACATCATTAAACAAAGCACTTACATAGTACCTTTCCAAAGCAGGGCTTACTTCACAGAGAGGAAGCTATGTAGATACATAGCTTGCTTGGTTTATATACAGTGTGGAAGTATTTCTTCTCCATTACTTACCTGTTTATTAAGCTTTCAACCTTAGAAAGCTTTTGGCTCTAAAATACAAAATTACAGTGATACGTTACATGTTTTTGCAGTATAAATACGTCTCTCATTGCTCAGAAGGACCCAGGAGCCAGATCAACCCTTACAATTACTCTGTCATTTTTCTTGTTGATTCTGGGCTTAGTGGGATTAACAGTGTATTTTTCTGTCCACCTTAAAAATTTTGAACCATTTAATTTCTTCTACATTTTGCTTTTTGCCACAGACTTTTTTTGTAGTTGTCAGCTATCAGACTTAATTAAACTTGCACACCCCTCTCCCAACTGAGAATATCCCTAAAATGTTGTTTTGGGAGACCTGAAGCATATTTTTATTGCTCACCCTGTTACTGTTAACCGGGCTTAATTACTGTTCTTCATAATATGTACATAAACACAGGAGCAGAAGCAATCCTGACCAAAATACATAATGCCGACAACTGTACATGGCTTTAACAAATCAGTGGATTCTTGTCCTTCTTGAACAGTGCTTCTGTATCTGCATTGGAAACCACCAAAGAAGCACTCTGAAGAAGCTCTTCTATAGATTCAAGTAGAAGAATCCAATCTATCTAGTACACGTGACACTACGCATGACATCCTATGTTCCTCTTCATGCACTAAGATTATTTTTTTTCTACTTTGACAAAAAGAAGTATGTATTTCAGACTGAATTATTTTTTTAAAGGGAGACTCTTTCAGTTTGTTTTAATGTGGTAACCCAGCTTCATGCTCATTATTCACAGAAGGATTCAGAGAATGCTGGATAAGTCTCTGTTATTGTCTTTATAAACTTAGTGAATAATGTTAGCCTAAGCCTACAACATTAAAAAGTGCATTTTACCTACCATAAACACAGTTCTGTCTGATTCTGATTTAATCCTTTAAGTCAACAGAGTATTTCACGACTGTGCTGCCATACAGAGAGACCTGGACAGGCTGGAGAGTTGGGCAGAGAGGAATCTTATGAAATTCAATAAGGGCAAGTGTAGGGTGCTGCACCTGGGGAGGAATAACCCCCTGCACCAGGACAGGCTGGGGGCTGACCTGCTGGAGAGCAGCTCTGAGGAAAGGGACCTGGGAGCCCTGGTGGACAACAGGATGGCCATGAGCCAGCAATGTGCCCTTGTGGCCAAGAAGGCCAATGGCATCCTGGGGGGCATCCAGAAGAGTGTGGCCAGCCGGTGGAGGGAGGTCATCCTCCCCCTCTGCTCTGCCTTGGGGAGGCCCCACCTGGAGCCTCAGTCAGANGTCCCTTCCAACCCTAAGATTCTATGATTAAGAAAAAATTAACTTAAGTGGAGCCTGCAGTGATTTATCAGTCTGTGAGCAGCCAATATTAGAATTCTACCAAAGCAGATTTATCAGATGCTATAATAGAAGACAACTTTTATTTATCTTTTACTTCCACTACACCTGCAGTACAAGAATTTGAAAACTTTCTCAGCCGTAACTAGAGTGTAATTTCTGCCAATTGTGCTTCCAAATATACAATCAATCATTGTCATCCATAAACTATGATGACTTTAGAAAGTGCTATATGGGGAAGAGAGTTTAGGAGCCACAGCACTGATGATCTCGGACAATAGATCATTACAATGTCCTTCAAGGCTATCAGTGGAATGGCTCATCTACTGTCTCTGCAATTCCCCATATAGCTATTCAGTTGAACTGATTGTGATAAAGAATTTGTACAGGTAGCATTAGAGTTTCCATAAAAGATCTTAATAGCTTATGTTACAGTGGCTGTTACTAACCCTATTTTGAACAGATCTTTCCAGCTACACATGCAAAATTCATAGTTACACAGCTGCATTTGTGAAATGCCTACTTTTGTGTTTGCACGTAAAATCTGAGTGTATGTATTTTTACACTTATGGATTGGTGCTTTTTCCTAGAGTGATGGTGACTGTCATAATTACAGCAATAGCATCTACAGCTAGAATAGACTTAATATTAACCTGACATGTTCAGATTTTACCTCCTTTTCTCCATTAGCCAAATATAACATGAAACTTTTAAAATATGTAATAACTATTATACCGTAACATATTTTCATTTACATAGTCTTTTTCAAAGCTTTCCCTGTTCCTATCAAAAGCTTGAGGTTTTTTTTCCAAAGAGATAATTGACTTCATAGTTTAAGTTACTTAAACCATAAACTGTTTGCTGTCTGATTACTGCTCAATAGCAACCAGATTTCAGAATTCATGCAGACATAAGGATACCATATCTATGAGAAACTTGTACACCTTAGCTCTTTGATTAACATGTGTTCATATCGTGAGGGTCATGCCTTTTAGTAGTTTCAATAACCTGACAGAAGTAAAAAGGACATATATAATGCACTTGCAGGGGACACATGATGAGTGCTGTTTCATCATATGTGCAGTATGAGCTGTATCTCTCTCTAGAGATCTTCAAGGGTTTAGGATAATAGGAAGGCAAAGAGAGACAGAGAGAGGTGAACCACAGCTGTCAGCTTTTTTATTCTCAGTTCTAGTTTTCTTAAGGGGTTTAAAATTGTCACTATGATCAAAAGCCTAGCACTTAAGACAGCCCCCAGGCAGCCAGAGGAGAGCAACACTTTCATGTTTAGTGCCTTCTATCAGAATTCATAATATAGATGTGTCCTACCACTTCCACCATTGCAGCATTTCCTAAAAAGATATAACAGATATTAGCAAATATGTATGCCAGCAGGTTTCCTACAAACGTTCCTGCCCATTAAAAACATGAAAATATATGCCAGTATACTAGGGAATACCATTTACATGTACAAAACCTCTGAATGTCTAATTCTGTCCAGCTGCACTCTGCAAAGGAAACTTCACAGGATTTTATGTTCCTCTAATCCAGAAAACAAATGTACCCACAACACCAGTTGCTATTCCATTCCCTCTATATTGGAAACCTGTCTGGCTTAGAAAACTTATCTGCTGACCATCCTGTTTTGAAAGACAACTATCCACCTCTATATCAAACTGTATCTGGATATAAATCATAGCTCAGGCTAAAGAAACCATCCAAACATGTTACAGAATAAAATCTATGAGACATTTGCTAATGCTGGTTGTAAGAACCCTTCCTAGCAGTTTTTGACTTTGCAGTTTTACGTTGAATGCCACTCACTCTTACAGGGTTCAAGACAAAAATCACATCTGTTTTGCAACCAAACATAAAACAAGAAAGGTGGATAATAAGGAAAAGATTGATCAACTCTCAGGTTTTTTGGTTTGTATTTCTAGCCTACTGTCAGAAAAAAAAACCCAAAAACAAATGGTAGGACAATATTTCCAGAAAGCAAAAGTTTTAATCTGCCTCTAAGCTAAATGCTTTCAGACAGAGGGGAAAAGCAAGCTGAGAAAATGATTAATGTCAAGAATTTGACCTGCACAAAATTCTTCAGAAAAAGATGACTTCCAATAGTTAAAACCCTTGAAAGGATATAATCTTTTATCAATATCATAGTTGTTTTGAAGAAACTTCCTTGAAAAAATTCTGAAAAGGAGAAAATTACAGGCAGCCAGTTTTAACACACTTGTACTTCAGGTGACTTTTGAGTACATGTTGACTATGTTGTTATTCCTTGGAAAGCTTCGTCTTTGGAAGCCATAGAACATGCATCCCACAGAGTGAAGTAGCATTTATTGACCTTTCTGGTGGCATTACTCTTGGCCTAGCCTTGGTCACTCATCTCCTGGATCATTCTGAACAAATCAATTTAGTGTTGTCCTCAGAGACACGGTGACAACATTACCTCCTTTGGGAAGCTCTCCAGCATCTCCTGATGGCAAAGAGACTGCTATGTTGTAATTTAAACCCTCATCATAACCTGGATTAATTTTTTATAGATTCCCAGTGAAAGTAGCTGTTTGGGACTTCCAGCTTTCTTTCCAACATTCTTTCAAATTTCAAGTTACTTACACTGAATCAGATAATACATCTTTTTGTATGTCTGTGCAGCAACCAACATTGAGATATTTGCAACCTGATGGAGTACAACAAGGATCCAAATGACAGTAATTCAGAAGGTCAGTGATGATTTTTGCAGTCCCATATTAGGAAAGAAAAGCGTTCCTAAGACTTCTGATTTTCAGAGTAATTGTTGTTCAAACAAAGCAGGCTTTCCCATGTCACAGACATGTTTAACTCCTGTCTTGGAGCCACAGTTTGGATCATGATGGCCTTTTGTCAGAGTGAAAATCCTAGAATCACTGTGTGAAGACTGTTGGTGAAAAGGAAATTATGGTAATTGAGGTACAATGTCTATTTCAGTGCCATTTGATTTTCTGGTTTGTATGCATTTGCTAGAGCTAAGTGTTGTGGTACCTGGTGTCCTTATTGATTTCTTTCTGTCACGACATGTTAGTTGTGATGTGATATAACAAGCACAGTAACCTGCTACAATCCAGTGAAATGTGGTACGTAGGAAACTTCACTGAAGTGCTCCTTTTCCCTTCTACAAAGCTCAGACCGACACCTTGAGTCATCTCAACTTGAATGAGTAGATGACAGTGCAAGGCAAAGGGATCTCTAATGTTATTACAGGATTTGAAAAGGCAAGTACATTCCTCTAATTCTACATAGATATCCAGAAAAATTAAACTATGATGTAATATTTTGAACCGCCAAACTGTAAAACTTTCACCTTGCCGGAGAAGTTATGTCAGAGAATTTTCTTGTAATTTGTGGTGTTAGACAGACATTATACAACCTTGAAACTAACAAATATCATGACAGAAAGCTCTGAACTCGTCTTTTCTGGGCTCCATCAGGGTAAATCACAAACAAATATTTCTGTAATAAAGTATATCTTGAAAAAAAAATCAATCAAATGATATAGTTACCAATTAAAAATGCCTCAGAAATCCATAGCTTTGAGGTAACTGTGACAAAATGTGCAACATAACTGTCATATCCTTTGAATCAAACTTCTTATAAGAGTATATCAAGCTTCTAATAATTTTAATAAAGTACCAAGAGTCTTATGTATTTTCACTGGGTTCAAAATAAATCTATGGCTTAGAAAATCTGGCCACAGTTTCCGGCCCTGCTCTAAATTCAAGATATTTATGTTCTTGGTGCTTCAGTTCTCCATTGTTAAAATGGAAGTAAGAGTTTCTTCTGTCCTTGCCAGGATAAGCAGGGTCTAAAGAACCACAATTTCCCCCCCTTCCTACTCGATGCAGCCCCAATTGCTCCAAACAATGTGATGATGGCAAGGAATGAGCATAGCTGTGCTCAGCCTCTCCCTTGCAGAATCTTTCTACCAGACTGCACAGATGAGGGAGCTACATAAAACCAGAGCATGGCCTACTTAAAAATCAAAGCCAGGGAGATGCCCTTATTTAGGTCTAGCATTTGCAAGCCAGCTGGCATGGAGGTCTTGAGCATTGACAAAATATCTCTGTGTCTCTCACCATTGAAAACACCATGAAGTTGTTCTTTCTCTAGTTTTTCCAAGCCCTAAGTGACTGATTATAGCAAAGCTAGTATCCATATTGCAATTACCTTCTTTCACACTTCTGTAAATTAATTTTGATATTGATTAATTTGGGTTTCATATTTACATTTGATAAGAAGAAAAACTCAAGGAAAAAATATTATTACCTCTTTCCTTATGGAGTGGGTCAGCTATTAATTCTTCGAATATTCAGCACGATATTTCTTTAATTTTCAAGAATACATTTGGATCTTATTATTGAATTCAACCATCAATTATATGCAATTATTTTAAAAGCACTGTTTTATTATGATTTACTATTTTTATAGTGTCATACACAGAACAAGATCCCACTGTGCTAGGGATGGCAGAAATTTGCCACAAAAAAAGCGACATTTATGCATGCACAACTACAAGATATATAAAGAAGGAATTTGTTTTTAAACTTATTCGAAATTCCCCATTACAAACATCTCCTTTTGTAATCCTTTGAGAAACAGGTCTTCCTTTCAATTCTTACAGCCTGAAAGCATCCTGGACGCATGAAGTGAGTGGAGAAGTGCTCATCTTAGCATTCTAGACAAGAAGAGGTCTATACACACTTCTTGCATGTAAGTTGAAAGCAATGCGAGGTGCATTAGAGTATAAATTCTAATGGAATTGTGAAGTTTAAAGCTATTATATCTGCAAAATACTCAGGGTACCAATGGAGGCCCTTTATCCCTATTCATTAGTATTACTGCAGTAGTATACAGTCTGAAAGTCCCTGCTGATGGTTCAGAGCCTTGTTATGCAAGGCACTGTACATGCAGTGCTGTAAAAGCTTCCAGTGGAGACATGTGAGAGGCTACTGGCAAAGCTATAGACTACAATAAAAGACAAAATGGGAGAACTGGAGTAGGAGCTCTAAAGAAAGAACACCGTGTCATGTGGCCCAACTGTAAAATAGAAAAATTGCATGTAATTATTTCCCAAGCTGAGTGTGATGATGTGAAAGGGAAGAACTAATGATGATGCACTCTGCTTGTTAGAGGTTTTTCCTTACAGGAGCTCAAGGTTACAAGAAGTGCTCTTCACTTGGATTATTTATTTTTTTTCTTTCTTCCCCTAGAAATGTGATGGTTACATATAAATTCTGTACACAGGGAGTTAATAACACCGCAAAGATGTTGTGAAATAATGTTAGTTACTAATGCCAAACATACAGTCTTGGCAATATTTTTTTTCCTGACTTCAAGCATCCTGTATTGATTGATTAATTATTCTACCAATGAACTAACAAATATTGACCTTATAGAGTTGAGCAGCATTTAGCCAAAAGTCAGTAATCTACATCGATCACTTAATGGAACATCAAAGCTCAGCATCTCTGACAGTTTTATGTCATTCAGCAAAAATCTGTCTATGCTTTGATGATACCTTGACCTTTCTTATTAGGCATCCTTGGCAGAAAACTAAAAGCAATAATAAAATTAAACCTGTGGATAATGCTTTACTATCTGTAGTGAAACAGTCACTGTTACTGGATGCTCCCTGCAGATTTACCTACCAGCAGGGGTAGCATTTCTTTTCTGAACTAAAAATATCATTTTCTCATTATATGATCAGGCAGCATGATAGACAAATGTAATTTTACCACATCAGAGTACTAGGAAAGCAATATGGAGAAAAC
Organism: Rhinoptilus africanus; assembly: GCA_013400135.1. Taxonomy (NCBI): domain Eukaryota; kingdom Metazoa; phylum Chordata; class Aves; order Charadriiformes; family Glareolidae; genus Rhinoptilus; species Rhinoptilus africanus. The sequence goes on along the minus strand of VXBO01005452.1, from coordinate 7,216 downwards.
GCTGGTAGATGTATTAAAAAAAAAAAAAAAAAACAAACAAAAACAACAACCAACACCACATACACACAACTTCAGAATAGAACTGTGAAGCCTGTAGCCCTCTAAACAGCTAGGTATCTGTCTATGCAGCTGTCACAGCAGCAATTTAATTCAGCTTTGTCTGTACACAAGAGCTATTACTAACATCCCTGATCAGGTACACAGAACAGTTATTACTAACAGCCCTGATCAGGTACACGTAACACCCTTGCTAACCTTATTTAGCCTGCTTCTAGGGAATGTTTTCCACCTCTAATCTGCTTTTTCACACACAGCAAACATTACAATAACTTACGACTGCAAGCATAGACATACCCCGAGGGGATTGGTGGGGTGCAGTAGCAGCTGAATGGGGAAGGTTTCTCACACAGCTTCCCACTCCAGAGCAGCAAAGACTCCTAAGCCTTCACTCCACGCTAGTGGCTAGCACCTCGAGCCAGTTTACCTCTCTGCTTCAAGGTTACTCATTGCCAGTCATAAGAGTGGTGAAATATCAATTGCTACCGCAATATTACTATAGTCAGGAGTAAGATTCATACCCACGCAAAGCAAATTTTTTCTGCAACCAGCCCTGGATGACAGGAGGAGTGGTACATTGACAAAGAAAGCATCAAAGTTAAGCTGTGACAGAAGGAGAAGATAAATGATTATCACCTTATTTTTTTTAACCCCACCAACTGAAGTTGTTCCTCCCCTTGCAAGAAGCAAGTCTAGAAAATCCCCTTCTTCCAGTTTTCACAGAGAACTCTCCCTAATTTCCTTCTCTTTATTACTCAAGTGCTGCTTGCCTATAATAAGGTGCTGCAGAAAGCACCTTGGGAACCAGAGTTTACTTACCTAAGTTACTCACGAGAGTCAGGTGACAGGTGCTTTCCACACTGAAACCCATTGCTTCACTAGGCTGCTTTGCATGCAAAACTAGTCCAGCCATCCCTTCCCCTAACTTTCAAAGCTTTTCTTTTGATCCCCATCTAAAAGGGGTCAATATACATCACAGTGATGTCTCCTGCTTAATACTGTTGCAGAAACAAATAGGTGAGTAGGGTCCAGCTGAATTGTGAGAACTATCAGAGTCCTATAGAAAGCCAAAAGAGACAAAGCAAAGGCTTTCAGTCCCAAAGCTTGAGAAAGTTGTATGATCACAACAGTCTGGTTGTAAAAAGTCCTGACTCAGCCCGAATGAAGATGTTGCTAACATAAGTCAAGATTTTTACCAGAGAGTTGCCTTAATGATAGTTATTTCTTACTCATTGACATAGTAATTCATAGTTTTAATTCTTCTTAATTGTTTCACTGGGATCTCATGTGAAAGTCCCTGGTTTTGGTGAAATCTTTTCTGTTTACTAACTTTAAGTTGCATTTAATAGAACTCTGAGCATTTAGCTTCAATATCTGCTAATGATGTAGCCGAATTTTGGGAACCTAAGTAAGAAACCAGATTTTCAGGAGTGCCAAATAACCAGCAAGCTGATAAAAATTCATCTTACTGAGACATGAGATTTTTTTGAAAATGATGGCATTCGGTGTATAAATGCGGTCACACATACTTGGATAACAGACCTAAATTTTCTTAGTGAAAGTCATTGGACCAAATATTATTTCTATGTAGCCTATAAGTGTTGCAAGGAAATTAACACTTAATAAATACTATGGTGCTAGAGAAATCTGCCTTCTGCACTAAACCAAGTACAAAAAAAATCTCACTGTTTCCTACATTCTGGCTTAGGGGATAATTGCCTCTTACAAAACCTTTTCTAATGGAAGAAAATCATAGAGAAGCAAGGTGTAAGTTCATCACACCTGTCCATCTCCTGGCATTAAAGCAGGATCAACTCTAATGTTGTTCATTATGCATGAATCCTATGGGCTAAACACGCATTCAGGGACAAAATGTATAAAGAAGACTTAGTTTCTGCCCAAGCCTTCCAACTGTTAAAGAACAACAATAATAAAAGATAAAACAATGCTGTTTTTACAAAAATTCAGAGATATTCTATGTTCTAGTTGCTCAAAACCAAAAGTGTATTGCTTCTGATATACAAACTCATTGTGTATGGAGATATACAACTCCCCATTTATTTGTTTCTGTTACATTTAAGTAAGACACCTTACTTAAGAGTTTCAACTGAAATGATGGCATGGAGCAGAACTCTGGAAAACATACAACATGACTTCATAAATCATCTATAACCTAGAATAATACCTAAACACTTTACCACAGACCATATAGATGAAATTGTATGTTATTATCAGTATCTGGAATAAAGGACACTATTTGTCTACTGCCCTACAATAGATATTCATGTCTGCACATTCGCACACACACACACTCTTCCAGCTACGGAACTGAAGAGATATGTTATTTAAAACCACTTCCAATGATGGAGGTATTTTTTTATCCACCTGCCATTTATAAAATATTCTTTGTGCACTGAACTATATTAAGCAGGGAACGCAGTCTAAAATAATTTATGTTGTTTTTCTTTTCTATAGTGTTAATTTACTTTTAAATATTCTAGACATACCCTCTTTAAAATGGTACATTCTGTTTCTATTTTACTGTATTCAGCAATCAGTGTCGATTACTCTTGGTAACCATAGCAACAAGACAGCTAACTGTTCTTAAATCTTCATTTGTCCACTACTTTTACAAAATACTGTACAGCTAAGAATGTTTTCCTACTAAAGACATAGGGAAAAGCTGGAAGGGAGAAATGCATAACATCCTTTAACTAATAATATGATGGGAATATGATCTGTAAAATAAACATTTATTCTCTTTGGGATTTAAACATTCTTCAGGATCCTATAGTAATAGCAGTATTAGAGTTTTCAGCATCTTCAGACTTTTGGTGTTGTTCATTTCTTGTCTGTACTTTAAATCTTCACAGAGGATCTCAGGGATCTTTTCTGATATTAAGAGTTTGCCTTCTGTAATAGTTCTGCTTCTGGATTACTAGTAGTACCCTAAAATAATAGCTTGAGAGTCTGTCACAAGCATAGTTCTCCTCTGATTTCTTTTGACAGCCTCAGAGGTTAATAATCTATACAATGACACCAAATAATTTCAGCTGCTTCAATGATTCTCATGAGATCTGGTCCAGACATAAAAAAAAGACAGTCTTATTTGTGTAAAGAATCATGGACTTGGGATGGTTAGGATAGATCAACATGCACAGAAACTAAAAAATACCATCTCGTGAACTCAGAGGGCTGGAGAAAAGGTTGTGTTTTCCTCTAATCATGTAAATCTGTAATGAGTTATCAATAAAGCAACCTTCAGAGAAGGGAAAAAAAAAAAGTACAATTGTGTGGGTCTATTCTTTTTGGAGACAATAGAAAACCCATTTCTTTTTCAAGTAAAAAGCACTGAAAAAGATTAGGTATCAAAAGGATTCTTTGAAGAATTTTTTTTTTTGTTAACTCTTTAAGAATACATTATTTTTCTATCACGGATGATATAACAAATTAAGCAAGTTTTGTTGTGATGTGTGTGAAGAATTTCCTTATCACAATGTTTTATAAAAATACATATATGCTCAGAGTAGTGTGTGTTTACATACAGCAAAGAGAATGCAGTCCAGTAAGCCATCTACCTTTTACCTTCCTCTTCTTCAGATATCTGCTTCTAGACTCTCTCCTTCTCCCAGTTCTGCACTTTCTACCAATGTGCATTTCTCTAAAAAATGTTTGGTTTCTTTTCATATAGTAAGAAATATTCACACACACAAACGCACGCACCCCGGCTGCCTTTTTTTGGAGCAAAAGTGTTACCTTCTGCACATGAACCTACAAAATGTCAGCTT
>VXBO01005451.1:116314-135682 GCA_013400135.1 Rhinoptilus africanus | reverse complement strand
TTTATAGAATATTTCATCTGCATGAATGACAACTCCCTTTTGTGTTCTGAAGTCAGTTTGGCCAGGTGCTCCCAATCAATGTCATTTTCACTCATCCTGGACAGACGTATAAGGTGACCTAAGGCATTTCAGGTTTTATTGGTTTTGTGGATTTCTACTGTTTTAATACAAGTTTAGACTTCTTCCCCCTAACACCTAAACATGCGCCCTGAGATGTATGACCTGAATCCCACCCCAGGAAGTAGATTTAGGAGGTTTTAGATTTTTAATCATAATTATCTAGTGCTACTTGAGACACCTTAGACTGAGATAGCAATGTAACTGACAGATATGACACAGGGCTCTCACATGGCCAGAAGGTTTTTTGGAGCAGCTACTGGAGGCATGACCTATAGAACCTAAGCATATAGACTCTAGACACATAAGCATGGACAATTGAGTCCTGCTAATCATTACTTCCAGGTCACTAGAAGGTCATTATTCTATTCTACTTGTGGGCAGAATGAGGATTCAGCCTACAAGGAAACATTCTTAATATCTTTGCTTTGTCCAAAAGGTGAAGACTCATTTTTTATTTTAAGGGATGTGTCTCATTTCATTCATTTGTCAGATCATTGTACTTGATCAAACCTCTAAAAAAAAGAAGTATGTTTTTCATTAAAATATTAGAATTTTTACACATTATATATATACATATATGTTTACATATATAAAAATTTAAAGTAGATAAGACAAATATATAGAATACAAGAAATAAAACTCCTGGATGCATCTACACTGATAAAGAGGGACAGATTTTGTCCTTTGAATTGGACACTTGCTTAGTCTTTAGCTCAATACTTATCTATTTGGACAACTTCAGTGGTTTCATCCAAGACAGTACATGGCTTAGTTTTGAGGCAAGTTAGTTCCATGGAACACTATCATAAAACAATGTGAATGAGACTGCATCAGGTTTAGCACTAAGAACACTACAGAGCCTGTCGCCATTACTCACCGCTATCCATAGTTTTCACATCTTTAAACAGAATTAGTTTATCGCTGATGAAATACAAAAAATAAACTCAAAACGTATTTCTACATACTATTGTATATGCTCAACAATGCTATACCTGAAAAAGTAGGTTTACAAATGTGTCTTTTTTTTTACATCACATGGTATCTTCAGTATAATAAATTCCACACACTGAATGAGGCACAGTATTTTCAGTCTTCTGTCAGATAAAGTGACAATGATCCCAATGTAAGTCTTTAAGATTTTTTTTTTATATTTGTTAGCCTCAGATGGTGACAATGACATAAGGTAACAATATCAAATAAGCTTTGATACAAGGCTTTAAAACAGGAAGCATCAAGTGTGTTTTTTCCTGAATTAAAAGAAGATAGCAGTGGTTGCCATTAGCCTTATTCATGGGGTAATCATCAGATGTAAAGCCATCTATGTAAATAGGATACATACTAAAAAAATATTCTATATTGCTTCTAGGAATTTTTGCAACTGAACGTAAATGAGAAAAATAAAAAAAAAAAATGTGAGGGCTGCAGTAACAAAATTGACTGTAGTAGTGGCTTCAGTGGATTATTTGACAGCAAAGTTAGGCTTTTTTTTTTCTTTTTTCTCATGATTCATCTACTGTCTTGCTTGTGTACATCTCTATGACAAGATCTTTATGTGTTACCATAGGAGAGCGATCTCTTTCACTTTGGAAAGAAATTAAACAGATAAAATTATTTTTCTTTCTTTCTTTTTTTTTTTTTTTAATGATCAATTATGTCTCAAGTTAAACATCAAAATATGTGTGTTAGCTTTGTACTACACAACTAGAAGTAGTAACACTTGCTCAACTGATTATTGGGAAAAGAAAACTGAAGTGTATAAAGAATATTTAAAAAACACAAAAAGTTTGTACAGTCAAATCGTATGAACTTCAGCATTATACAACCACTTTAACAAACAATATTACTTAAAGCTTTGGGAGAAATCAATTCATCTAAGATGAGAGAAAAGTGATTATTAAGATTTGCCCAACTAATTAGTCCAAAGATATATTGCATAAAACAGAAACTGAGAAGTTATGCTTCCACACCANCAGAAACTGAGAAGTTATGCTTCCACACCAGGGTTATATGTATATGCATATATTTATATGCATCATATATATATGTGTGTGTGTAAATATATATGTTTATATATATTTACACAATTTGTATCCCTCTTCCTCGACTTCCAAAATTAGGGTTGTCTTTTTTGTCAGTTGCAACAGAAATAAAGGACATTGAGTCACATTACCATCATTTTGATCAAAAGAAACTCAGGATATTTTTTGGCTATTACACATTGGTTTTGTACAATAGGTAAGCCTTGTACATTGGGTAAGAAAATTTTAATGATATCGGGTGTGCACCCATTCCCAGAGAGCAGCTCATGATGCCCATCCGTGGAAGGGTTCAAGGCCAGGTTAGATGGGGCTTTGAGCAACCTGGTGTGGTAGAAGTTGTCCCTGGCTAAGACAGAGGGGGCTGGAACTAGATGATCCTTAAGATCCTTTCCAACACAAACCATTCTAGGATTCTATGATGACAACAATGCACAAGTTACAATAAAAAGCTAATTTCAGTTTCTGAATATTTAATTCATATATTAAATACCAGAATCTACATTTTGCTTTTAGAAAATAACATTTCCCTAACCCATGAAAGACTTTTTTCTTGTGAAGAGTTTGATAGAAGTCAATTTCTCAGGAAACCATGTTGAAACTTGAGAAAAAGCTACACAAAGACTGTGTGATGAATAATATCTCTCTCTGTCTCAAGAGATATTTAATAAAATGTGTATGCACTATTTAGAAGATATTGATAAGAAAATGTTTTACTAAAATATCATGAAAACTGAACTATCTTAATTTCTTAAAAAACAGTATTTATTATGTGCACTGCTACTCATAGTGCAAAATTAGAAAGTCTGTTTGGATATGTAAAAACCTTAGATATATTGCAGAAAACTTAAAAATATCAATTCTGTGAAGCCTGACTTTCAAACTGAAGTTAAATCCAGTTCTGGAGATTGAATAACATATGTAGTGATTAAAAAAAAAAAATAAGGACTATGAATATATATGCAAAAGTATTAAAAAGTGTTATCAAATATAATTTTGTGATAATTATATTTCTGAAGGATGGAGGAAAGCATTTTGAAAAAGAATGTATGTTATTCTAAAAGAAGTGTTTCCTATTAAAACTTCTTGAAAAAAACTCTGTTCTTAATTTTCCAGGTGAATATTCCTTGTTTCTTTTAAAAAACTTCTCCTCCAGAAACTGCAACTCTATGCTGTATTATAGATTTAGAACTTCTGGTAAAGCTACTGCTTTTATTTCTATTTTGCCACATGAGTTAATTCTTTTTTTATTATTATTATTTAATGTGGGTTTATCTTAACTCCTTACATTGTTTCTGACCTCAGAATAAATCATCATTTAAATTTTAATAAAATTTTTAAGACATTATCTTTTTTTTTTAAGTATCTTTGGTTTAAAATTGAGGGCAACAATGTTACAATGTTTTGAGAGAAGCACCAGAAACATCAGAATAATTTATGGATGGATATTTAATTTAGAAATGGTGGTTCAAGCATAAATCATTACTAAAAGGGTTTGTCCACATATAAGGTCAGGGAATGCACTTGGGATAGATATAAGAGAGGTCAGAATATGAGTTAAGTAGCCATATATCTTCTGGTAAAATTATTTTCCTGTCCTTGAACAGATAGGATTCTCTGTGTTATAGGCAATGAATATAGTTTTAGCTCATCATTCTGTAAATTTTATTAAACTTTCAGATCATCATTCCTGAAATCCTAACACACTAAAGATGATTGGAAGTTCACTAATACATAAATGACAGCAGAATTTTGTTGCAAAACATTTAAAAAGTAAAAGAAAAGGAATTAAGAAACTTGTTTTTGTGAAATAGAATTAATTTTTTAACATCATATTCACATAATGTTATTATATTTTCTGGTTGTCTTTGCTTCATATTTCGTATGATTTGTATAAAGAACACAATATTTCAACCCACACACCAGTATATGCTGGAGGGCCTACTATCTGGAAAGCAACTTGTCAGGAAAGGACCTTGGGTTCCTGGTGGTGTGCCCTTGCTGTAAAAAATGCTAATGGTATCCTTGGCTGCATTAAGCAAAGTATTAACAACAGGTCAAGAGAGGTGAACCTCCCTATCTAACCACCACTGCTGAGGCAACACCTGGAGTCTTGTGTCTAGTTCTGGGCTCCTCAGTATAAAAGAGACATGGACACTATGGAGAGATCCTGCAAAGGGCCACAAAGATGATTAAGGGACTGGAGCATCTCCCATGAGGAAAGGCTGAGAGAGCTGGTACTGCATAGTCTAGAAAAGACAAGGGTCAGGGGGATACCTGTGTATACCTGAAGGGAAGGTGAAAAGATGAAAGAGCCAGGGTTTTTTCAACAATATCTAATAAAAGAAGAAGAGGCAGTAGGTGCAAACAGAAACACAGGAGGATTCCTCTGAACACCAGGAAACAGTGTTTTCTGTGAGAGAGACTGAGCTCTGGCATGAGTTTTCCAGAGAAGTTGTTGAATCTACCTCTTTGAAGATATTCAAAAGCTGTCTGAACACCATTCTGGGCAGTCTGCTTGAGCAGGGTGTTTGGAGCAGCTGACATCCAGAGTTCCCTTCCAACCTCAACCATCCTGTGATTTGTGACTGTCATCGCTTAGGTAAATTAGACCCACAATGGAAAACAGAATGTCTGAATGGAAATTAAATATAGCTTTTCATATTTTTTCAACAAGTCTAATAAAAAGAAAAAACAACTCATTAATGGTAAAAATAAAAGGAAGCAGAAATGCAGTATTGTCCACTTAATTTACTACCTATTTTAAATTTATAAGCAAGCATTTTTTTATCTCCTCAGGAAAAAAAAACAAAATAAAAAGATGAAGTTCTTCAAAATCAAGTGAATATACCTACATGAAGTCAGTCAAGAACACCAATCATTTAATAGTTACATATATTAAAATGTTCCCTTCCATAGCAAACTAGAGGTGCTTAGAGCAAACTCTGTTAATCTATGCCAATTATCTGAGGATTACTGCTCAATGGAGAAAGTTTGTGTCTTTTTTTAAAAGAGAGCATCCACTAACAAGGAGCTGAGAGGGAGTCCAGGCATGGTCCTTATCATATAATTTTACAGTACTATCATATGAAAAATAATGTATGAAAAATAAAACAAAACTAGTTGGTTGAACAGGATTCTTATGTCTCATCACAACTGTCACCCTCCCAGATGATTGCCCAAATTGCTAGAACCAGACTCTCCTTTCTCTTGCCTTCTTCTTGCATTGCTGGCTGATCACTATATGGCCTGAGAAGGAGGGAAAACACAAATTCCTCCTCTAAACATGAGAAGGAACTTTCTTACTTTGACTGTGACAGAGCACCGTCAGAGATGTGGTGGAGTCTCTGCCTCTGGAGACATTCAAAACCCGCCTGAACACTTTCCTGTGCAACCTGCTCTAGATGAACCTGCTCTAGCAGCGGGCTTGGACTAGATGATCTCAGATATCATTCTGTAATTCTGTGATTCTGTGAAATAGTGATTTTAGTTTTAGTTGATGGGGTCCCCAGCCCTCAAGGGCTACAGCGTATGCACAGTGTTCACTTGTTGCAGTGCATATTTGTTGTTTAGTAGGTGGGGAGGCTGGGCGTGGTGCTAGTACAGGTACAGTCTGCAGTTTGAGAAAAGAAATATATTCAGAAAGATTTTACTGACTATTTTAAAGTTTTGTTTGGAATGCACTACACTAATATCAAGGCAAAAACTTGTCCTGCTTGTATGGCTTTTGTTTTGATCTGAATACCTTGAAACTTAGTCAATAAAGCATGTTCCTAAAATGTGGGAGATGAGAGCTTTATTCCCTCTAGGTTGAGAGTTTTATTTCCTCAGACATCATACCAGAAATCAGGTCTTCCACATCTAAAATAAATGCTTTAATCATCAAACTTTAATTCATAAGTCATCACTATGCTCACTTGCCTAGGCAGCCAATTAAGGGTCTCTCTGGACACTGGCAAGAGTTAAAACAAGAGAGAGAGGTACCTTTAAACTATAGATATCCACAAATTAAATAATACTGGACATTAAGCAATAGTTGAATTCCTATATGGGCATTAAAAAAATAGTGGATGTGGAGATCAACTTATCTGATTTTAGGCATCTTCAGAATAGATCTATATCTGAGCTACTCACCCTCAGTTATATTTACAGCTGAGAGAGACATGTAGAAATTTTATGAATCCTTTCAATTGACCTGTTTTCAGTATCTTCTCTTGCTTTATAATTGATTAGTCCTTCCACATATAACAGCTACATCCTACTGCTAATAAAGCTCAGATGTAAATGAACTTAGGTATATTGCATCTCTAGTGCTAGAATATTTTTTACCATTATTAGAGGCACAAGCTTTCTGAGATAGAAAAACTAGACAGCTTTAGTAAATCTTGAAAAAAAACAAAACAGTCAGAATCCATAACTAAGAAAAAAAAATGAGTTGATTGAGCAAAGTATAGGGAAGAAAAAGAAATCTCAGAATTCTTGCAAAATTCTGAAAATGGTGAAGGAAATGGAAGTGTATAGGATGGGCAAACAGGTTATGTATTTGTTTTGATAATGTCTATGTCTCTTTTGCATACTGTCAACAGGTAATGTAACCTTGTTTCAATAATTCTCTGGGAAATGTATATAATATGTGTTTTACCCAATATATATCTGTGAAAGGTTAAGTTATGCTAAGCAGAAGCACATCTATGGTTGTAGTGTAAGCTAGGTACATGACATCTTTGCCTGGTAAACTGCATGCTATATATTTAAAAAAAATTATAGAAAACAAGCCAAAACCAGAAAGGCGACTTGGACCTAACTCAGATGGCCTGACAGTACATAAACCATGAACTGAAATGCAACCAAATAATATAGACAGATGATCAAATAAGTAAAACCTGTTAGATCAGAATTTGAGTATGTACAATTTAAACACTTTGGGTTGGGGTTTTATGCCTTTAGAACTTAAGGAGGATACCTCTTGAAATTTTCATAAGCTATATCTTTGTAACGATACATCCACCCTTTTTCAAAGCGGGACAGAAAAATGTAAGAAAGAGCATGGTTTATAAAATGAACAATTTCAGCAATCAAAAAATATCTTAGTATGAAATAAAGCCTTCTAGCAGAACCATCCTGCATTGGAGACATTAAAAAAGACCAAATTATGCTACGCTAGCTAGGAAAATAGCTATATAATGGAGCTATATAGGCTCACCTGTGCTAGTCGTTGTCTGCTAAAGGCTATAGTAAGTCTTTTCCTTATGCACTGAATGGATTCTGTTTCCTGAGATTCTCAATGATCTAAAAGTCCAGACATATAAAGGGGCACCTGACATGCTTAAACTCTGTAAGTGCCTAAAGCACGTTGCCATATTGCACCCTATAAAGGTACTGCATGGCTACTCTCTGTACGTTTATTTTTAAGAGAAATGAGCTTTTGCCTCTGAACATAGTTCCAGCTCAGAGGGAAAGACAGAACATGAATCAAAGCTGTAGAAAAATAGTACATCTTTTGTAAGACCAGTGTGGTGGATCTTGACTAAAAGGACTATAGGATTAGTTTGTTTTGCTGTTAATTTTATATACATACATTCACACCATACACCTACACCATACATACTGATATTAACTTTTATCCTGAACACAATGGAATTAAGGGAAGCTTTTTTTTCTCATTATTTTGAGTCTGGTTAACTACCATGACTTTTATCATGGAGCAATCTAAGACTGAAGTTTTGTTCTGTAATTGTGATTTTGTGCGTGTGTATGTGTTGCCCAGGAAAGTGAAATTTAAAATCCTTTCTCTCAGTAACAGCATTACTGACATTCATCTTCTCTACCTGAATGCTTATTTTCACAAAACATACAAAGAATAAATTTCTTTTAGATTTTTTACCTTTCTGCCGAATTTAATTAGTAAAAGCCTATTAGTTCAGAAGCTAAAAGAGAGAAAGAAACACACAAAACCATGTGATAAGAAGCAGATGAATAGAAGTGTCCACGCAATTAATTAATGGACTCCATACATTCTAGTATTTACATCTATCTTCAGAATTGCTCCTTGTGCTTGATCGCACAGAATTCATATGCAGAGCAGTATGTGCATTAACAAGTGTAATTTAAAGCCCTGGAAGCACACAGGAATTGATATTAATGAGAACCCTGCTGAAAGTCACTGCTGAGAGCCTTAGAAAAGGTAAGATCTCGAAGAGGAGTAAGAACCCAAACATTCTATTAGCATGAGAAAGCTTTTTCTTTCTTTTTTCTTCCCCCCCTCTCCCAGCCCCCCTGTGTGCGTGTTCCTCTTGTACTTTGTATAGTTGCAATAAAAGAAAGAAACAATCATTCAGCTTTAAATGGAGAATCCAGTGCTTAGCGTTTAAACTCATCTGAACCCTTCCTTTTGCACCACTTCAGTAATTTTGAGGTCAGCAACCTTGTATCACCTATTGTTTCTCATGAAAGAGCATGTAGAATGAGGATTTTTGTTATCATAATCAAAATGACCTGATTCTGAATATATCAGAAAGTACAGCCTGTCATAGTTCCACCAGCCTCGATAGACCTCTGTGGTCCACTCTGGTGAGACTCCACCTGGAGTATTGCATGCAGCTCTGGGGCCTCCAACATAAGAAGGACATAGACCTATTAGAGCGGGTTGAGAGGAGGGCCACAGAGATTATCAGAGGGCACCTCTCCTGTGAAGACAGGCTGAGACAGTTGGGGTTGTTCAGCCTGGAGAAGAGAAGGCTCCAGGGAGACCTTATAGCAGCCTTCCAGTACCTAAAGGGGGCCTACAGGAAAGACGGGGAGGGACTCTTTATGAGGGAACATAGCAACAGGCCAAGAGGTAATGGTTTTAAACTGAAAAAGAGTAGATTTAGATTAGATGTTAGGAAGAAATTCTTTACTGTGAGAGCGGAGAGACACTGAAACAGGTTGCCAAGAGAAGCTGTGGATGCTTCATCCCTAGAAGCGTCCAAGACAAGTCTGGATGGGTCTTTGGAGAAACCTGGTCTAGTGGGAGGTGTCCCTGCCCATGGCAGGGGAGATGGAACTAAATGGTCTTTAAGGTCCCTTCCAACACTAACCATTCTGTGATTCCATGATTCATACAGTACTAGTTCAGGTTACAGAAATATTTAATTATAACATATTTATTCTTGTAAGGGATAACATATTAGAAAGAAACTTTTGTGTATGTAACATGTTAAAGTCCTTGCTAGATGTGGTGCATTCTTATCCTTCTCAGAATTCAAATATTAACAGAAATAACTTGATGTACAGTTCCAAGAAAATCCATACATAATAGCCGACACAGAATTAAGAAAAGTCATAACCTGTTGTCTCTTCATCGCAGAACTCCAGTAATTTCAGTCATTAGATGTGGAGAATCAAACTGGTAAAATTACTTCAAAGTACATTTTGGACTCACAGAAACTTAAACTACACATTTTCATAGGGCAAAGCTGCTCATCTTGCACAGCTTAAATCAAATCAGGATCAAAGTGGTTTATTCATTTATTATAGCATTAAATTAACCAACAATCAATGAACTGCACATTCAGGATCAATATTAACAACACAACAGATAAACTACATTGCTAGCTACTCACAAAATGCAAATATACACCTGCAGATTTCAAACACCCTTCTGTGACTAACATCAAGTTCTAAACTTGCCTTCTTCCCACACACGTAATCACATAGAGATGCACTCCTGACAACTGTGGGTTACAATCACAAAACCATCTTCTGGAGTGCAGTTTGGCCTGTTTACGCATACCTCCTATGTTTACAAACCATTTTCGTGTTGGCCCTCATTGCTCTGAAAAATCTACTGAGCAAGCTGGTAAGAAAGACACCCAATGAAGTCAATATACACATCCAAGATGTGAGTACCTATTTGTGGTATCCTGCAAAGAAGCATAGACTGCTCACAGTGGAAGATGTTACAACAAGCCTAGACAGAGGACATGGTGCTATGAGAAGAATTCTGGCAATGACAAACTGTATTCTTATGTGGATTAAATTGATACCAATTATAGCAATTACTAAAACCATACACACACACCTTGAGTTAAGCTAAGTCTCACATTCATTGACAATGTCCAACCAGCTTTACTGTGAAATTTCTTCTGTCCTTCAATGTACCACACTATTCTATTTCAGAAGTCTACATTAAAAAGAAGTAGATAAGATAAGGGTCATGAGCAACCTTTGCTAACTGATTTGTTACCAAAGGGGAACAAAGGGAAAAAAAAAAAAATAAACTACACACACAGGTCCAAAAAAATAAAAAATATCCTCAAACTCTTCCCTTAGAAAGACTAACAACCACAATGGTAGAGTAGAGCAGGTAATATGCACAGCTGTCAAATCATGCAATGGCTTGTGTATTCTATCAATAAATGGATTTTGCAAAAGCACTTCTTGCATTTGGCCTAATGAGGGGAATCAAGGTCAGACAGAGCCCGGGAATCACCATGCAGGACCATGGGGATGGGGACATGCAAGGCCAGGAGGTTAGCCCACCAGTGGGGCCTGGCTCAGCAGGGTCAAGTTGTGCAGAGTTGCACCACAGCTCAAGCAGGGCCAGGGAGACCGTCAGCTGAAGAGAGCTCTAGGAGGCTGGGGTTATATCCTGGTCGCAACCATCCTGTAGCACTGCCTGGGGCTGCACCCTTGCGTGCACTGAATCTACCTTGTCCTTGAGACACCAAAAACAAGCCTGTGGAGAAGGCTGGGCATCGAATGCTCTCAGGACCCTTCCACTGATTACCCCTTCAGACACCTATATGCATCTGTGCAGCTCTCGTTTGGCATTAATTGTTATTCTTTTTTTTGAGATGTTCTCTTTAACAGGTAAATTCGTTTTGTAAAAGACTGACCTTAAAGACTAGAACTTCTTTATATCAGGGAAAGTTGCCATTTTCATGATTTGAACATCATGAAGCACAACAGTATGTTCGGAAGAGTCTGGTTCAGTAGTTCTTAATAATAACAAATAATTCTGAAATCAAGAGCAACTATATGAAAGCATCAACCATAAAATGGTTCACTGTCCATCATACTTTATAAGGTACATCCTGATTCTCTTGCAGCTTATGCAAATTACTTCAAAAATGGCAAATGAAGTTTCTGTATTTGACTGCAACCATTCATGAAATGAAAAGCAAATTAGAGATCTTTATTGCAACTTACTCTACATTTCATAATTAATCTAAATGAAATCTTCTTCCATTGTTCCCTTGTTGACTGTCAAAATTTTAAAAGCAGTTGCTTGGAATGTCATATGATTTATCCTTGTCAATGTCTGTACTTAGAAAGTTAGAGGTAGCATAAAGAGTTCTTTCTCATATACTCAGCTTTCAGGATGAAAAATGTGTGAAGATCAAATAACTGCTATTTAATTTATTCAGAATCCTGTGTTCTCTGTGGTTATATTTCACTCCTATCTCCCAAGTATTATTCAACATTAAAATAAATATTCTCAGCAACAACAATAACATAGTGTAACTGCATACTGTTCGAATATCAACTCTTTTGTATCTGGTCAACATAGCTTTCTGGCTTCCAAGGCTTTTAATTTATTAGTGAAATGACTTAGAATTTCCTTTTTTTTTTTTTTTTTTTTCTGTAGCTAAATAACAAGAACACAGAGATAATGCAACAGTTTTCTAAGCAGTTCTTAGGAAATCATGTCTTATTGACGAAAAGGGAAAGAATCACAGCTGTAATCGCTATAAATTCTACAATTAATTGATATGTCAATTTAGCACAGTTGACTTAACTGAATTCTTGTAGGCCGGTAAACAACACACAGACATTCACTCACTCCCCTCCAGTGGGATGGGGAAGAGACTTAGAAGGGTAAAAATGTGAAAACCAATGGCTTAAGATAAAGACAGTTTAAAAGGGAAAGAAAAAGCTGCATGTGCAAGCAAAGCAAAGTAAGGAATTAATTTACTACTTCCCCTCATTCAGGCAGGTGTTTAGTCATCTCCAGAAAAACAGGGCTTCATCATGCATATCAGCTACTTGGGAAGATAAAGGCCATGACTGTACTCCCTTTTTCCTTCTTCTCCCAGCTTTTATTACTGAGTATGATGTCATATAGTGTGGAATATCCCTATGGTCAATTTGGGTCAGCTGTTGCAGCTGTGTCCCCTTACAGCGTCTTGTGCACCCCTATTTGCTGGCGGGGCAGCATGGGAAGAAGCAGTCCTTTGGGGTGTAAGCACTGCTCGTTAATAGCTAAATCATGGGTGTATCATCAACACTGTTTTTATCACAAATCCAAAGCGCAGCACCATAGTAGCTACTTCAAAGAAAACTAACTCTATCACAGTCAAAACCAGTACAGCCAGTTACAATGCTGACTGACATACATTAGTGGTATTAAAAGATGAATTCACTATGTGTCATGCCATCCTGCTTACAGTGGCAGGGTAAGAGTGTCTGCTTCTCAGATACTAATAGAAGTGTATTTATTAAAAGCTGCAGTCATCTAAAGACAAACAGATGGCTGCTATTCAAGCAGGGCAAGGCAGTGATTATACACATCTGTACAATACCAATAAACCCTAATATATCCAGAAGCAATTAGCTGCTTGTTTAGAATAAAGCAAAGAGTTACTCAGAACAGCTTTCATTTCATTATTTGGTCAATTTTACATGGAAGTTGTAACTATGCATAAATGGTTTTCATAATAGTGAAGGCAGTAGTCTTCAGTGATTACATACTGTGTGTGGGAAAATGTATCTATAGCTCACACAGAATATTGTAATTACTTTCTACCACAACCTACTCACTTTTTCTGATCTGCTGTTAGCAGGAATTTGCATCAAGATCACTTTGCACAATTACTGCCCAGTTCTCTCTTAGACCTTCACTGGACTGACCTGACAAAAAGGTCAGCCCAAAATCACGTGCCATGTGTGAGACTGGAAACATACACAGAAGATGAGAAATGAAAGCCCTTGCCTCAAGACTGATGCTCTCCTGTGAGCTTTCATGTACTGGCATCTGTATCTACTACTGAACTTGAGTTTCACAGTTCATAGTAGAGATACAAAAGTTCAGCCGTCTGGATAGCTGTGTTGATGGGTTATAATATCCAACTACATTCCTGCACAGCCTTTCAACAATTAAATTCTCTTTCTAGAACTAAAATCTATAGGCAATGGACTGTATTGAATTAAATTATTATTCTTTACCTATCTAATTTTCATTAACATCCAACTGGTTTTTACTATACAATACAGCAAGATGTTATCTGATCTCAGTTTTTGACTTGTATCCAAAAGGTACACCTAAAAAATGGGGTCAGAAACTGAGCAATAGTGGACTCCACCTGTCATCTGTCTTAAACAGCTATTTTGGCTCTTGGCTCCATTATGGAACACCAAAATTATTACATCTAGAGCAAATTTGCTAAACACAGGACTAGTTTTATGCAACTAGGAGGTAAGGTAGTCAGTCTTGATTAGCATCAGTTCTTGAAACAAGCTCTTTATTGGTTCTTCTTTTTCTGGTGATATAGTTATGGAAATCCAAGTCAACAGAGAATACCAACTCATCCAATTTGACTTTATGAATGTACTAATATATAATATACTATTATATATATATAATATACTACTATAGTTCATGTACCTCTTTGATACTAAGCCCAGCTATGCTAGGTATTTTTACTTGTATTTGTAGAAAAATATCAGATTTCTTCTGACAGGACATAAGCTAGCTTTGGTTTAGAAGCCACATGACTCTGTTAATGTGGCCGCCCTCTGAGAATATGCTGATTATGAGGAATTTCCCTGTTCCTTAAAGCAAGGACAAAGCTTCAAGAGCAGAGGTGACTTTCTTGCCATTAGGTGTAAGTCAAGTCAAATGATTGTGTGCCTGTGTGTAAACTTTTAGGGGTAGTAAATATTCCTGCTCCCATATTAAGTCACGTTATATTTTCCTGATCTAAACCAGAAACTAATTCAAAATTTCTGGTTTATTCTGAACCATTGATATGTCAGATATTGTTTTAATTGGTTATTTTGCTTATTTTTAACAATTCTACAACCTTTGAATCACTTTTAAATTTTTTCGGCAAAGACTTTCCAAAACCAAACCAGATATAACTTAGCCCAGCAAAGAATTTCTCAGGGACTCCACGAGAGCAAGATATCTTCTTATTATAACTTATTTGGGTATTTCTCAGCAAGCTGCTTTTTGTCTGATCTAAACCACATACTGTTAATTACAAATAATTTACATTTTTAATCTTATGTAATAGTAAGTCATCTGTTCTGCAGTATCCAGATATATTAAATCTTCAGTTACTTCCATCAACCAGATGTAAACCTATAGAAAATAATACTACAAACATCAGAAAATCCAAGAGGCTTTAAATTTCTCTTTAAAAAATATATAGACACACAAGTTAATTAACATTTTTTGTGTTTATACATCATAAGTCATCATATATCCAAATTAAGGAGTCCACTCTTGCANAAAACCAAAAAAACCCACACAAACCGAACCCTTATTCCATCATATTGCAAAAATGAAGGAATATACTGTAATAGTAATTCCTGAAAGCATAAGCATAGAGAAGGCAATGAAAGTCCCAGGGTCAAAACCAGGGGTTCTTAAAGGAATTTAGTCTTGACAAATGGATAGAATTGCTTTTACAGTATGAAAAAAAGGAATCAAAGAATTGCTCTCAGCATACGTAAAACTTTTCATATATGGTGAAAATGCAAAGGAGATAAGATGTTATGAAAGAGTCACAGTCCTTATAAGAAAGGGAATATAGGACAGGCAGAGAGAGAAATCCCCAACATGAAGCTGTGCCTCATAAGATGTAACTACTTCTCTGCAGTTGGTCCTCCTTCACCTCCAGCAGAGAAAGCTCTGCTTTTTGATTTGCTGCTCAGCACATTTTGCATAATGTATGTAAATATTCACCCAGATAACTCATACTGTCAAGATTGCAGGCACATACAGAGGTGCCTGGGGCAAAAACTAGCTTTCCAGAGGTGTTGAATGTACTTTAACTAAAGCTACAATCAATTCTGAAGCAATGTTATTTTTCAGGGAGCCAATCTTTGAGCAGTAGAAGTTCATGATTACTTCAAATAAGAAGTGTGTAGGACACATCAGCTTTCCCACACTTCATACTCTTCTGCTACTTTATTGTACTATTATTCAAACAAAGATATGACATAGGGGGCAATATGAAGTGGGAACACAATAAAGAGTTCTGATTGTTTGTGAATTTATTAAATCTTGAACTCATTACGAACCAGCAGCATATATTGTCCAAACTGGAAATTCAGTCTATATCTGTTTACCAGAATATCTCTGCTCTGTCCTTCAAGGAAATCAGAGAGGATAAAAAAGACTTGTTAGTGCAAGGTTTTCATGCACTTTGTGGAAACTGTCTGTCACTGGATTGACATTAGAAAGAGGACAGGCACAGGCTCCTGGCATTTTTTTGTTTAGTATTACAGATACTGCCAAGAAGACTATCTCCCCTTGTGATTCTCCCTAGTAACTGAATGAGGATATACATGTATATGATTATGAAACTGCTTGGGTATATAGACTCTGCTGAGAAGAATGGATTCCCTTCAGATAGTGTGTTCTCTGAGATTCAACACAAAATAATGATGTAGCTTCACTAAACTATTTGGAATTAACATACAAGATAGAAACTATTGTCATCTGTAATATCCTGGCATATTTCAAATTGTAATCAAAGTTGAGGAAAATGTTTTATGCATGGTTTTATAGACATTTATGCCTTTAATACCACTTCTGCAAGATACAACCGCTGAGGAGGGGAGAGAACCCATAATTTATGGCTTTCCTGCAAGACTGGAAAATAGGACAAATAAAGACTCGTGTTTCAGTATTAACCAAACAAGCTCTTAATTTTATATCTATCTGACAAACTGAAAATAATTCAGAAAGCTCAACATATGGGGAATGAATGTGATGAACTTCATTTATTTCTGGCCAGTTAAGAAGAATGCCATCCTAATGACCATGCTAGCTATGTATTAAACCAGCACATTAAGTGATAGGCAGGTCACAAAACCGTTGTGCTAGCTGGAGTTAAAACAAAAACGTGAATGATCTGGAGTCAGTGTGGTTATGGACATAAGAGCATTGCTGTCCCAGGAAAATTCTAGCTTTTCTATTTGTATTCTCAGTACCCGAGTCCAACCTTATTTTCCACTTTAACTACTTTAGTTATTCCGAACTGTAACTATGAAAATCCCTTCTTATTGACCTTAGTTACTGTAGGCATGTTTCATTTAAACAGAAACTGTACATTCAGCTATTTTTCAAAACTAAAATGAAAAAAAAGAAGAAACAAAATTTGGAAAATGTAACTGAATAGAAAAAAAGTCTGTTTTCTTTGTTTCTGCTTCCCCAACACCTCCATGTAAACATTGAAATATTTTACCTGGCATTGGTTATGAGTTTGAACTTCTTTGTTCAGGGTTTGTCAAAAATGAACTGTAGTCATCTGTTGGCACCCTAGACTCATGTCTGGATGGAAATCTGGTAGAGTATGCTCCAGCACATCTGCAGCCTCTAGTAGCAGTTCTGATTTTTAAGGAAAAGGTAGCTCAGGACTTTACATAATCTCAGATGTTGTACTCAAGTCTCAACTGCAAGCTTACAAAACTGTAGCAGGTTAGAATAGCAGGAAATTAGAGAAGNATTTATTTAATTTTATTTTTTTTTCTCCATTTGCTAGTGTTTCTTTTGTATTTGCTGCAAACCCAAGTGATTTGGTTTATATTGCAATTTTGCTCAGAATCTCCTAGATGAGCATCCCATCTTTGATAGTAATTGATGTTGGCTTCCTTGGAAATGCTAATTTTATAGCAGTCAGTGTCAATCAGTCAGCATCAGTTATGTTCACATGAAATATGTGGTAGTCACTGTGAAGTATCTCACAAGTGATCAAGCCTACTGACAGAAGGGGAAGCTCTTATGTTACAATTGTGCACATAGGGTCTCAGTCTTCTTTTTTCCCCTACTGTACTGATTTAAGCATTACAAATTGGAGGAATATGTAGCAGAATCTCTTAAACTTAGTGTGAAATTTTTCTTGTCTCATATGCAAAGAGCAAGCAACCCTCTACTTTTGAACTTCAAGAAATCCACCAGTGTAAAAAAATAGTCTTTCACAGTGATATTGTAGTCAAATACTTACTTTTTTTTTAAAAAAAAGAAAGAAATCTCTTCTAATATTGGCATTGCTAGTGCTACAAGCATTCTAAGTGTCAGTACCTGTAGGATTTCCTTCACAGAAATACAGTCTTTTTGAAGACAATGATAAACAAAATTTTGGAAAGATGAAAAGACCACAAAACTAAACCACCAAGCAGTATTTCTGTGGGTTTATTCACCCCAAATTGGAGTAACGGGCATTACTACTTTTTTGGCAGACCAATGTTAGCCATCTCCACAAATCCTTAAAGAAAGATTGTCACAAAGAAGAAGATGTCATGAAGAAGAAGATGTCATAATTCTGCACGGTCTTCCAACAAAGAAATATTGATATAATTCTTGAATGTCTACTGGCTTCTTCAGTTGCCTAAAGTAAGATATTTAAGATGAAAAGTTGAAACATTATAGTTTACAATAGGACTTATTTGCATCATACTGACAGTGTAAAATACTCAAATAATATTTAAATTGCATAGAGCCCCTCTTGCACTATCAGTGGAGCAAATGAGTTTTTAGGGCATATGTGGACATTTTTCACAGTTTTCTTATGTATTTCAGCCAAANTGCAAGCTTACAAAACTGTAGCAGGTTAGAATAGCAGGAAATTAGAGAAGTTCTGAAAAAAAAAAAAAAATCTTAAAGATCTCCTCTTCACAAAGACATCTTTCAAAGAACCTGAAGGTATTGAATATATTCAAGACTCATTAATCTCTCAGATGTAGCAGAAACTCAAAACTTAAGAGATTTAAATAAGAAAAAAAAGCAAACATGCTGTCTTAGAAAAAGCATAATCCTTGTACAAATATTTCTGGAATATATTTTTTACNGAAATTTTTCTTGTCTCATATGCAAAGAGCAAGCAACCCTCTACTTTTGAACTTCAAGAAATCCACCAGTGTAAAAAAATAGTCTTTCACAGTGATATTGTAGTCAAATACTTACTTTTTTTTTAAAAAAAAGAAAGAAATCTCTTCTAATATTGGCATTGCTAGTGCTACAAGCATTCTAAGTGTCAGTACCTGTAGGATTTCCTTCACAGAAATACAGTCTTTTTGAAGACAATGATAAACAAAATTTTGGAAAGATGAAAAGACCACAAAACTAAACCACCAAGCAGTATTTCTGTGGGTTTATTCACCCCAAATTGGAGTAACGGGCATTACTACTTTTTTGGCAGACCAATGTTAGCCATCTCCACAAATCCTTAAAGAAAGATTGTCACAAAGAAGAAGATGTCATGAAGAAGAAGATGTCATAATTCTGCACGGTCTTCCAACAAAGAAATATTGATATAATTCTTGAATGTCTACTGGCTTCTTCAGTTGCCTAAAGTAAGATATTTAAGATGAAAAGTTGAAACATTATAGTTTACAATAGGACTTATTTGCATCATACTGACAGTGTAAAATACTCAAATAATATTTAAATTGCATAGAGCCCCTCTTGCACTATCAGTGGAGCAAATGAGTTTTTAGGGCATATGTGGACATTTTTCACAGTTTTCTTATGTATTTCAGCCAAATGTTCTTCAACTTTTATTTAAAATCACCTGCCTACTTTACTTCAGTTGGAAGCAGTCCCTACACTGAACAAACCTCATAGCTATTAGTGAGCTTTGTCTTGGTTTGTTGAGACTAGAGATGAGACTGATTCTAATGACTGTTTTCAGCTACCTGATGTGTGATTATACAAATGATAGAGTCAAAGTCTTCTTGGAGGAGCACAGCAAAAATCAAAACTGGAACAGGTTGCCCAGACTGGCTGTGCAATCTCTACCCTTGGAGTTATTCCTAACTTGACTGAATGAAGACTGATTTAACTTTAGTGGTCATGCCTTGAGCAGTAGATTGGACTGAATGATCTCTCCCTGTAATACTAAAACATTAACTTCAAATAAAGATTTTACAGAAGTTGAAGAAAACAATCTATTCAAGGATATTTATTCAGTAACTTTTAAAGTTTGTTTGGGTTTTGGTG
>VXBO01005451.1:71233-108975 GCA_013400135.1 Rhinoptilus africanus | reverse complement strand
AACACCTCTCCTATGAAGATAGACTAAGGGAATTAGGTCTCTTTAGCCTGGAAAAGAGGCGTCTGAGGGGGGACCTTATCAACACTTATAAATACTTGAAGGGTGGGTGTCAGGAGGATGTGGCCAGGCTGTTTTCGGTGGTGCCCAGTGATAGGACAAGGGGTAATGGGCACAAACTTGAGCATAGGAAGTTCCACCTAAACATGAGGAGGAACTTCTTTACCTTGAGGGTGGCAGAGCACTGGAACAAGCTGCCCAGGGAGGTGGTGGAGTCTCCGTCTCTGGAGACATTCAAAACCCACCTGGACGCGTTCCTGTGTAACCTGCTCTAAGATGGCCCTGCTCTGGCAGGGGGGTTGGACTAGATGATCTACTAAGGTCCCTTCCAACCCTATGATTCTATGATTCTAATATCCTTCAGTATCATGCAGTACATAGTTTGGGGTGTGAAGGACAACGGCTATGAACAGCCTATAAACAAAAACATCTAATAAAAGGACAAGATAATGAATTTTGGGCTGTCATTATGGGAATAGCTGCTGCAGAATCATCGTAGGATTGTCAGAGCCTGTGTCCAAGGACCTGCTTTTCTTCTCTACCTGTTTCACGCAGATCTTTGGTGACTAAAGGATTTTTTGATGTGTTAGTAGTTTGGACAACACAACTGGTTTACTTCATTCATCTGACTTGCTGTAGCAGGAACCGTGTATAGAATACTTGATTTCAGGCTCTTTAGGAGTCAGCGTAAAAAGCCATATAACTGCCAGCAAATATAAAGATTTCTCTATCCATGACCCCTGCTGCTTTTCCATGCATTGCAGCATAAGCTCTAAACAAGGAGCAAGTCAAGTCCCATAAGCAAGGATATCCTTGTGTGTGTGTTTCTTCTGAAATCATATGAAGCAATAACATCAGTAAAGATTTCCCTTATAATCCTGTACTTTGTTAGTGTTAAAGAGAATCAGTCCAAACCAATACCCTCCACATTTAAATAAGATTATTGCTTTCCCATCTTCAAACTATGAAAAATCTGTTTCGTACTCTGCATTTTCCAACTTCTTTTACCCATAGGATTTAACTACGCATATTAAGGAAAATCGTATGATATAGTTAAATAAGTCCTTAGTACAGAAAAGTTATGACTATAGTAGAGCAATTTGTTAATTTGAAGAGTTGCTTTTATGCATTAGCACCAACATCACCAAGAATAGGTCTATAAGAGAAGCCTTCTCTATTTCTATTAATGTATTTCTTGACAGATTTGTCCTGTCAAGGAAGTCCAGACACCATGCTCTAGAAGTCAGAAGAAATGTAACCACTGGACACCCCTCAGATTAAATTCTGAAAACTCATTAAAATACAGATGAAAAATCTTTAATAAAATAGTCAGAAAAATTATACCCTGAAAGGCAGCTTATCATTGAGACAGAGACTTAGAAAGGAAAAACAATCACAGGTGATTAAAAACATACTTAAAAGACTATTCAATATTTTAAAAAGTATACCTTTATATATTACCCACATTTCTTCCTTTGCATATTAAAACAGTGAGTACATCTTAGATGATATATGGATACATCTCAGTAACTTTCATAAGTGTCAGTGCGTGGGGATGTAGGTGTATGTGTGTACATGTGGAGGTGTGCAATTTAGCACATACACTGTTCAGAATCTGTCCTAGAGTCAACTCTTATCCAGAATTATATTACCATTTTATGTTAGCATTTTCCTGTTTATTTTATTTTCCATATTTAATAGAATCCTCTGGAAAAGACAAGTACAAAATCGTTTCTTTTTGTACACTCTTTGGCAGCGCTACTACCTGCTGTGATTGTCATCTGGCATGTTTTCTGTCAGGATATTCCACACACTACAACAGCTCTTTGTGGAATTGGGTGACATGAGAATGTTCTCAGATGGTATTTGTGAGCAGAGAAGATGAGGCGAAGATGAGGGCTATGGATACTACAGGATAACTAACTTGAGTCTAAGAATAAATTTCCTTAACTCTTATGATACTTTGGTGATCAATTTTGGAAGATATAAGTCTAAGGATCAAGTTGTGCATAAAAAAGAAGGTTGTGGGGAGGAAAGAGGAACTGTTCTTTATGTGTAAGAGGTGTAAGAGGAGCATAGTTAAAAACTGACATTATATAATATGAGTCACTTAGAAAGGTTGTGTTTGCAGAGCTCCTTCCTGTCATAGGTTGGGGATATTGTGGAATGGTTTTTTTCCACGTTTTATTTGAAGAATCCATAGAATATAGTACCATATGAATGTTGTTTAGATTCTTGCATGAGACCAGTGATTACATATCAATTAATTTACCTATATAATGCAGGATATGATGACCCAGGTAGGTAGAACCTGCCCCAGACCATGTAATAGATTATGTGTGTTTACTAAGTAACAGGAAGAAACACCAACAGGTTTTTATCTTGTTAACACAGTTGGATATGCAGGCTAGAGAGGAATGCCGCTATGTGCCAAAGGTATCAAACCAGGCGGATCCACCAGCAGGAGCACAGCAAATCGATTTGTTTGATTATTGTCAGAGCCCTGCTCTTCCTTGCACCACTACTTCATACATAAGGGCTGTGTTTCTCCCCTAAAAGGTTTACTGATCTGCAGCATTTATTTGTATGCACATCTCTTGATTTTTAACCCGTTGGAGACTGTTTCTCAGTGTAATATCTGTCTTTGGACTGTTTGAAAATGGAGAGAAGGCTGTGGGTTTGGGGTTTTTTGTTGTTTATTTTTATTTTTTTTTTATTTTTTTGCAAATGGGCAAAAAATAAACAAAAGATAAGTCAACAATCTACAAGTGATGAACAACATATAAGTCAAGCCAAAGAATTGCTGTTAATTTAACTGTAAATATTACAGAAATATATATTAAAAAAAGAGAAAGAAAATAAAGTAATAATATTGCGGAAAATAGAAACAATACCGTTAGAGCTGCTCTACACACACTTCCTAGTGAATACTCCTTCCTTTGCTCTTATGCTCAGCTTTCCATTGCCCTCTGAGTCCTAAGGTCAAAGGCTTCTGTTTTGGGAAGAGTTACTCCCAGATTCCAGTACTGACAGCTCTTAGCCAGAAGTGTGATTTTAATGATGAGGTTTCTTTGCCAAGAGATGCATGATGTTGACGGTTTCCTCTTCCTCACTGTAGGGTTTTCCATTCTTTTTCTTCACTGATCTGCAACTCTACAATAGATACAAATTTACTGTATATACAGTAAAGTGGTGTAGATAGTATTGGTTTTGGCTGCAATAGAGTTAATTTTCTTCACAGTAACTTGTATGGTGCTGTGTTATAGCTATGTATGCTGCATACCTTGCAAGAGTAGGCTGGAGGTGTACATTAGGAAGTGGCACAGCCTTGGACAGCTGACTCCAGATGACCAAAGGAATATCCTATAACATATAACATGGTGCTCAGCAAGAAATCTGGGGGAAAGAGGAAGGAAAGGAGGCTGTTTGGAGTTATGGCATTTATCTTCCAAAGTAATGGCTATGCATGATGAAGTGCTCCTTTCATGAAAATAGATAAACATCTGCCTGCTAATGGGAAGTAGTCAATTAATTCCTTATTTGCTTTGCTTGCACGTGCAGATTTTGCTTTCCTTATAAACTGTCTTATCTCAACCCATGAGTTTTCTCACTCTTACCATTCCCATTCTCTTCCTCATCCCACCTGGGGGAAAGTGAGCAAGCAGCTGTGTGACGTTTCTCTGCACACTGGTGTAAAACCACAGCACTTTTTATTCCACTTGTTACCACCTTCTCTCAAGTCTGCATTTCTGCAACTGACCACTGACAAATTCTTTGTAACCTTGGAGAATTCTTTGCCAGTTTATATGCCCCTCTTAACATCCCATGCCTCCAGATCTCGTGTATCCCCCCAACTATATCCTGTGTTTACCACTTGTAAGGCCTCTGCTATCATACTGTACCCATATTCTTTTACACTAAATTGCTCTACTAGTCATAAATATTCCATTATACACAGTAAAACTACTTGTTTCTATAAAATATAAAAAATACAGTGAGGATATTTAAAAATTTGCGAAAGTGTAAAAATAAGGGGGAAAAAAAAAAAAAAAGGTCAGTCATGAAAAGAATGGCAGCTTTACTTAGACATACCAAAACAAAGCTCCAGACAGGCCAAGAGAGCTAAGAGAAAACCTGGTGAATCTTGGTTCTGAGGTCTTACAAAGTCATAGAATCATAGAATCATAGGGTTGGAAGAGACCTCTGGAGATCATCTAGTCCAACCCCCCTGCCAGAGCAGGGCCACCTTAAAGCAGGTTTCACAGGAACATGTCCAGGCGGGTTTTGAATGTCTCCAGAGATGAAGACTCCACCACCTCCCTGGGCAGCCTGTTCCAGTGCTCTGCCACCCTCAAGGTAAAGAAGTTCCTCCTCATGTTTAGGTGGAACTTCCTATGTTCAAGTTTGTGCCCATTGCTCCTTGTCCTGTCACTGGGCACCAAGTCAGTGCAAAGCTGATGACCTCTGATGGCCAATGGCAGTAATATGTTTGGGGGGACTACAAGGCTATATATTCTATGTGTCTTTGATCAGTCATTGACTCCATCTTATCAGTTTGTCAACACAGTGCTATCTTGTCATCTGTCTTTTTATACCAATAAATCAAAAAATGAGGTTTGTGCTATTTTTTTTTGTAAGATTTCAAACGAGTGACAGCATTGACTATACCAGAAAGTTTTATGCCCATCTTCAACTATTTGTAAGAGGAGATGCATCATCCTTATGTGAGACTAAACCGAAGACACTGGGTGCAGCTGGCATCTTCATGGGTTTGAAGGAAGCTGGCATGACAGTATTACATTGCTACAGGCTGTTCTTACAGCTGTTCAGAAAAAATTTACCATGTCACTATCTTCTCTTTCATCTAGTGCCAAAGACAATTCTGTACCTGGGGCACCTAGAAATGTACCAGGTTGAATACAAGGAACTTCCTGGTAGATCATTTAAAACATTCTGTTTGAAGCAGCCACAGTATGTTTGAAAAAACCACCAGTCACATCATCTTTCTGGTTTAAACAATACATGAATGAAGGAAAGAAGAAGAAAGATCTCTCTAAACTCAATATAATATAATCCGAGTGCAATATAACATAATAAAAAGTTGTGTTTCATCAAAACTCAAAGCACAGGTTTGTGGAGGATTTCCTTTTTTAGTTTTCTAATATAAAATTATTTATATTTAATTTATTATTTATTGAAAATTAAACATATTCATGAAAGCTTTTACAGTTCTTTAAATAAGAGAAGCTTTTTATTTTGCAATAACCAAATTTATTTATGCCTCATGTACATGCATATTTTCCTCTGACAGACCATGCAATTTATATCCTTGAACTCAGAATCACCCATTTGGAACTGGGCTTCAATAACAATGGAATCAGCACTTTGATGTTTTATCTGAGCTTTGGTGGGGGGTCATCTCAGTGAACTGCTACCAAATTAAGAGACTGGTCCTTTTCATTCAGCTGGAGAATATAATCTACAATGAAAAGCATCAATGTGCTGCATATTCCCTAAGAATCAAGAAAAAGTCTCATCAGATTTTTAGGTAAGTCAGTCACCTTAAGATTTTTGTAGTCATATCCAAGACACAGAATTTCTAACAAAATCACTTTACACTTGAAAAATATCTAGTACTGCAATCTGGAGATGGAACAACTTTAGTACCGGTGAGGATTTCTTCTATTCTTTCAATTAAAAGAAAAGGACCAAAAGTAGCCCATGCCCTGGATGCATGGATTCCATAGAAACTTTAAAGTTCAAAACTGTATCTGACACACAAGACCTATCAAACTCTTTTACCAAGTAGTATTCTATTTCATGATGATATTGTATGGTAGTTCAGCAGGAATGAAACCAAACATGTGTGGTGTAAAAGAAACTCTGCAATTTTATTATATCTGAATTACTTCCTTACTTTAAAAATTTCTGTTTCAACTAATACTGTATGCAGATGTAAAAAAATACTCTGCATTTTGACTCTGTTCCTATTGTGTTTGTCAAGTGATCATTCGCTTCAGTTTTGATAACATGTCATGCAGCATGAACATCTTTTATCCCACTGCAATATTTTATCACACAAACAACTATTACACTTCTAAAGGAGTCAGCAGCTAGACTTCAGATCTGCATAAGGCTCAAACATGAAATGTCAACTTGATTAGTTATGAAAGTAGGAATGAGCATAGATTTAACAGCAATGAACAGTTACAGTTTAAAATGACTCACACACATCTGTACTGTCAAGATAGTTATCCTATACTTAGATTTCTAATTAGAATATTTATACATTCTGTTGCTTTAGGTTGCAAAAAGATTCTTTCTGGTATAAGCCTAATATAGAAATATCATATAGAATCCCTGATTTCCCACGTAGAAATTCAGGAGGGGTACTTTCTTAGCTCATGAATCTACATGCTCGACAAAAATATGCAGATAAACTGTTGACAGTTATTGGATAACAAATTAGTTTCTGATTTTATTTTCCAGGATGAAGGACAGCTCCCTGAGATGTTTATTAATATGAAACACAGCTAGAATTTTGTCTGTAAACATCTGCACTAAACATTCAAAAATACTCTGCTAAAGTATTTGTAGGGCTTGTGGAGCAACTGAGAGCCAGTATGTGCACATCTTAAGAGAAATTTCTCTCTTCAGTAACAAGTTGCCTGCTCGTAGTCATTTCCCACTTAACACAAATATCAGTATGGGCACATTGGCATGGATGAGGTCAGAGTACTACAAATCATGATCATGCATGGGAAACCAAGAAGGTGGAAGGGGATATCCCAGGCCTGTACGTGTGAATGCTTGCAATCCTAAGGATGACTGACAGAGGCACCTTACAGCTACAGCAGAGGTGATGTCTTCAGTGTCAAAGAAAAGGGTCAGAGGGCGAGGTCTCCAGTGTTAGAAATGGGACAAAGGTACACAGTGACATTTATTTAATTTTTCCACTATGCATAGATCTAATGGGATGATCTGTAGGAATTATTATCCTCTTCTGATAGATCTAACAGTTGAGAGTTTTAATTTGGGGTGGGTTTTTTTGTTTTTTGGTTTTTTTTTTCAGTCACCAAGGAAGTAATATTAAAATAAAATGAAAAATTGTTCAGAAGGAAAGAGACAACCTCTGAAATGAGGTGTGTTCATCTGAAATCCTATATATTAATTTTGCTCCTTTGTGAGAATTCCTCCTCATAGCCCTGCACGGCTTGATTCAAATATAATATAAACAAGAGGGTGTGCAGAGACAGAGATTCAATTCTATAATGCACTTGAGAGAGTACCTGAAATGCCAGACAGTACAGCTGTGAGGCTTCAACTCCTCTTATTTCCTATCTACCTTTCCACACTGCTTAGTCCTCCTTCTCTAATATGTTTCTATTCAGTTTGTTACTTCAAAGATAGAACTTGTCTATAGGTTCACCATTGAACCTTAACAATAGAAAGCCTAATAATAATGTTAAGCAGCCAATTTTCTTAAAAGTAAAAAAGAAGTCTGAAAAATAAGGAAAAGGAAACGTTCATGCCAATATTCTTAGCAACACAAAAATAGATGAAGAAAAAAAAATCTCTTGAAATACAGTGGAATCAGAATTGTCTCAATAATTGCTTTTGTAAAGTGTCCTAGCATGAAGATACAGACATTACTGAAAAACATTATCTTTGAAGTATTCTTGTTATTTTATATCTGAAAGAATCACTGAAATAAAAAGAACAAAGCAGAAGCAAATAAAAAACCAAACCAAACCAAACCAAACCAAAACAAACCTACTCAAACCCCTCAACAAATACCTCCCCCCTGTCCCCCCCTCAAACCAAATAAAAATAATAAATCCCACCAACAACCACTCCAGTCAACAGAATGCTAAGGAAATGACATGAGTTTTCAGAGAAATGTTTAAATAGAATGGATAACCTTAATCTGCAATACAGTGAATGCCAATAAGGTTAAAAACTGTAATTAACATTTAGATGATGAGAAGGTTTTCATACAAACACTTTGAAATCAAAGACATTATATTTAGTTATTAGTTTTGGGTTTTTTAGTGGTAAGCAGTGATTCATAAATGACAGAATATTATGAAGACACTGCCAGTATTTTTATAAACAGAATGAAACACAGCATACTAATATTTGCCTGGTACAAATTTTCTTTCATGATTATCTGATTAATTCTATTTAGTGCACAATTAGAGGAAGGTAAAGTCTGGGAGGCAAAAATGGAAGATATGTAGCTATTATGATTTCCACAGTTAGGAATCAAATAAGGATCACAGAAGTTGCAGATTCCTGATCTAACTTAAACTTAGAAAAGATCTCATTACTGTTGTTCATGTGATCATTCTGATATCTGAAAAATATGAATTTTCCAAATAAGGTTTCTTTGAATTTCATTTCACTCTCCCTGAGGTTTAAGAGTATGTGGAGAGAAATACAAGAATTATGCCATCTGTATGCCAATTTAGGATTTTGTTCAGGGAATACACTCTACTGTCTATGTGCAGCACTAGTCTATACAAAGCATCCAGAGCAGAACTAAAGGCTCGGCTCTTTTTGCNCCTCACCAGCTTCGTAGCCCTCCTCTGGACATGCTCCAACACCTCAATGTCCTTCCTGTAGTGAGGGGCCCAAAACTGAACGCAGTACTGGAGGTGGGGCCTCACCAGTGCCGAGTGCAGGGGGATGATCACTTCCCTAGTGTATGTGTGAAATCTATAGAAATGTCTGCCCAAAGAAAGATTTTTAAATTATTTTTTCCTCAGTGGGAGAATTAGATGACATGCTTTAAAATTTGAGTAGACAGTAAGCACACAAAAATTCCTTAGGTGAAAATCATCCTATTCCAGGTATTATATAAACAACATCAATTTACTAGCTAACTCTTTGATTTAAGATTACACTTATTTTTCATGTTTTAAGAGCCTAAACTTCACATATGAAGCTAGTCTAAGGACATGACTAATTTACCTGATTTGAAATGTCCTACAGTGAGCTACCTAAAGCCCTCAACCCAAGATATTCATCCATGCCTTCATTTATGGTCAAAGGTGGCATCTTTTAGAGTGAGTCATCTGATCAAATTTAGAGGTTAGTTTTAGGATGATGTGATTGCCTCCTGGAGGTGCCTGTCTATTTTTTTTCAATTACAGTCCATTTATATTTGTTGTCTGTCTCTGACAATAGCCTGTTACAGAACTGGGTCTAAAAAAACCTTGTCATACTCCAGCAATTTGTATAGACTATATTTTTCCAGCAATTAGTTGACTGTTTTCTTTTCCCAATAAATTATTAAAGACTGTATTTTTCATCGAACTTCTTATTTTCTTCCTTTTTACAAATCTTCTCAATGAGGAAAATGGTGACTTATTTTTTCTTCTCCAGACACATAAAAATTGCATTTTTTACATATACCTTTTAAAATTACAAAATCTCTTGAGTTTTATAACTTCCTCCAGTTTTATTTGTATTAATGTGACGAAGGACAAATTATTTTTGACTGGTCATTTAATCAGAAAACCTTATTCTGATGCATTAGTGTCAAAATTGCCATTTGCTCAAGGCATTTTTGCTGAAGAAAAATAAATTCTATTATGAAAGAAGAGAGGCTGGAAAAATAAGTCACAATGTAACAGAGAATTTTGGTATATATTAAAGGGTTATTGCTCACTATTTTAGCCATAGACACGATTTTAACTCTGGTCAGAGTGGGAGCCCTCAGTCACAGGATCTGACAGTAACTAGGTTGCTTATTGCTACACTTCAGTAGTACACAACCCCAGATATACACTCAAGTAGATCTATTTGAGCTGTTATAAAAACCTACAGCAATCTACCCTCAGCAGCCAGAATTTCAGTAAAGGGTAGTTTATTCCTGCTTCTGTGAGTCTGACAGATGCATCCTTAGGGTAGAATCATCTCACCTAATTTGAGATGTCTTAAAAGTAGAATTTAACTCTGAGCTACTTATTCCTGACTCCATAGTCAAAAGAGAGAAATAGTGATTTGTTTTGATTAATTTAGATTCCTATGTTGGTACATGATGAATCATCATCTGGAGACAAATACCTTAAAATTTTGAGGCCATCATCCTCCATAATTTAGAATACAACAAAACAGTTGGATATATATGGGTCTTTATTAGAAAATACCAAAAGGTAAATGTAGCCAGCACTCAAAAATATCAGTTAGGATTAAAATTAGAGGGTAAGACAATGTTCTTGATCATGTAAGAAATACAGAAGAGCTACAAAACAACTGTAACGTGGCAAAAGGCTGTTTTAAATGTATTTATGTGAGATAACACTTTTAAATAAGTTTATTTAAATTATTGAATTATTGAAAGTGAATAGAAGGGAAATACAACTTCTATCTAAATCTGCAAGAAAAAGGTTTTTTGACAATGTGACACTTCTGTGTTCCCCTATGTACAGGTATATTTCTATCTTATCTATATTCATTACTTTTATATGAGCCAAAAATTCAGGCTTTAGCGTATTTTACGAAGAAACGGCTTGTCTAGTCAGTCTAACTTTGAGGAATTTAAAAGAGGTTTACCATTTGAAAAAAAAAACCCCAAACAAAACAAAAACAAAACCATAAAATCTGTACAATAAAAATGTTAAAATTTTGTAACAACAAAAAATTTTAGGTAATTTTAAATGACATTATAGTGCACTGTCTGAAAAGGGCTCAGACTTGAAGGCTAGTAGGCTGGAAGCAGACAGTTTTAAAAGAAAATAGTTTTAGAGAGATTACAGAGGAGAGTTCTGATTTACTGAGTTCATTAGCTAGTGAAAACAAACTGATTCCTGTATTTTATTGCTTTACTTTCTACTTTCAAACTATTATATGAAATAACTTCCCAAAGTGCGATGAAAATTCCTTCTACATATACACAAAAAAAAAAGGGGTTTTTTGCACTGTTGCTTTTTCAACACGACTACAGAGATTACACCCACAAACCTGGCAAAAATGCAACACAAAACAAAACACTAATACAAGAAAATAATGAGTTTAAATTGTTTGCATTCCAATCTCACCTTGAAGCAAAATATACTTTTGTCACTGGAATCTTTTGCCTCTGAGAAAGTGCAGTATTTGGTATTCTTATACCAATTAAAGTATAGATATAGTTACATAACAAATGGATTTTAGATTACAATTCTGGATTCAAAAGCACATAGCTGTATAGTTTAGAGAGAAGCCATGACTGATATTACATTTTTGTCAGAAAGGAAGTCCTATTTTCTACCCCACAGGTACTAAAATTAATTCTCCAATGAAGGTGATTCATAAAGGGCATCCAGAAAAGACACACAGACACACCTCTTCCCAAATTACACAACCAACTCAATAAATAAACAGAAAAGGAATCTATGAAGGAAGGCTACAGATGTTGATTTTTTTGTTTTTCCATTCTGATTAATTGTTAGATTCTAACCATCCATCAGACTCTGAATTTTAACTAAATAAACCCTTACCACTAAAATGGAATTGCTCCTGTACAAATGAAAAGCACAGTCAGCACGGTTTGGAAAAGCAGGACCTGCGTAAAATAATTCAAAGCAAAATAGCAATTGATCTTGCTTTTTACATCCCATTATTCCACTTTACAAAAGACGACCATTATCTATGAAGATGGGTATAAATGTATCTTTTCTACATTAAGGTGGAGAAGGTTTTAATAATCATTAAGAGTATTTGAAAGGTAGCTCCTAGGAACACTTCTAGAATCAATGGCCTATTGTACCTGTTATTGTACTACTACACAGAACAAAATACAATGTGGAAGCTGGGCACAGCAAATTCTGCAAGAGATACCTCAAGTCCCCTATGAAGAATCTGCTTTTTTAGCAATCAGGTTTGAAGTGTAGATGATGGCATAAAAGTATTTTTGCTATTTTTTCTTGTGGGGAGAGGGCTTTTGCTGCCTCTCATTTATAGTAGAAATGTTTGCCTGTTTAACATTTACATATAATATCTTAACTAATTTTTGTAAATGGCTTTTGGATACATTAAATATTAAAATAGTAATAAATTCCATATTTGCCTGTTTAATATTATCATTATCATTATTATGATGTATGAAATAATAATATTGAAGTAAAATGCACTGTACTAAAGCAATATATTATCATGTGAAAGAGATATATTTTCATTGAGTTGCCAAATATTTAACAAAAATGTCTTAAAGTTGTCTCTGAATTATCTACAGTAACAATAACAGCTTACCAACAAGATGCATTTTGGTAGGCTTTTTTAATTTTTATACTTAGGGTAAAGGAAAAATGGCTTAAGGCATACCATGATACGCAGACTTCTGAATTAAATCAAGGATGGTGAGGGTATAACTTACAAGATATATTCCGCTTAAGAAAAAAAAAGAGGAGGAGGGAGGAGAAAAAGGAAAAAAAGAAGGAATCAACATAAGAACTTGAATTTTTTTTTCTTTTGTTAGACAGTATCATGTGTGTGTGGTATTGGGGTCATTTCTACATTTGGATTTCTGCTTTACTAAGGAATTAATACATGACATTTGTAATAATATAAAACTAATTTCTGAAACTGGTGATTAGACAGTAATATTCACTTATAAAAACTGTTTAAACTGAGATAACATCTATCTGAAATGAAAAGATTAAAGCGCAGGATACTGTACCCACACTGAATCTATATTTTACTTATATTGGACATGTATCTCTTGAGAGAAGTATACCTTTTTTTGTTTTATTTTGTTACTAATAATTATGTCTAATTGTAAGTACAAATTATATTATCAATGATAAGTGCTAAAGAGAGAGTAGCATTCTGAAACTGTTAGGCACGTAAGTACTGCAGAATAAGTAACTACTAAGTAAGTATATACACAAAAATATTCTGATACGGATTTGGCAAATATTTTTTTCTTATGCCCTTTGAAATGTTACCTTTTGATGAAAGTTATTAAGTCTTCTGAAATTTCAGACTTGGCTGCTTCTTCAAGACTTACATAACTTTTACACATGCTTCCATCACCATCATTACCTGTGCTAAGCAAAATAGCTTGTTTTCAAATGCATAAAAATTACCATTTTCTGGTGCAGTCTGTGTCTACAGTAGCTATTACTTCAGATTTTTTTCTAACAATGAGGTTCTGTTTACATACAAATAATTATATCTGTGTCCCTAAAACATTGCACATGGCTTCTTTTACTGGAAAGTTTTCTATGGAATAATGGTTGTAATATACTTAATTATGTTTTCCATACTTTTTGGTTTGTTTTTTGGAAAGCAAGTATTCAGACCTGTTAAAAATTGTGGGGAAGGGAGAGGAAATGGATGGAGAAGAGGGTCAGGGAGGGAGAAGGGAAAGAGAAAGGAGAGGAAAAGTGTAATGGGGAAAGGAAGAGGAGGTGGAGGGGCAAGGGAGGGAAGGAAAGCCAAACAAAAAAGTGAGAAGAGAAAAAACACAAGAAATTTGAGCTTGGATGATGGATAAATTGAGTAGGAAGCTGTGAGATACTTTTCCAGGAAAGTAAGATGCTCAATGCAATAAGTGGAGTTCTTCAATCAGTAACAATGCCAGCTGCACTACTAAATATTCACTCAGAACAGACATTCAGAAGTGGGCAAGTCAGCTTGGAATGCTAAACAATCCTACAGCTGCTCTCTGTCTTTTTTTTTTTTTTTTGCATTAAAAATCATGCTTTTGGGAGGAGAAAATTCATATTGCATATGCCAGTGTTTTTGTACCATGAATGAAGCCATTTTTATTTTCTGTGGTCAACTGAAGAACTAAAAATCTTTATGTATGTTCCCATTCTCCACTAACAGAATCAGTTGTGACTGGGAAATGTTGCACTGTAGGCAATTTTTGTCAGATGCTGAGAGTTTCATTTTTATTTATGTGATGTATTACTTTTCTCCCATTTCAAATGCTTCATCTGACTTCTAACACTGTCTCTAAAAGAGGGATTTGTCAATTTGGCAGCTGGTAGAAATAAGAGACTGGTCTTTATTATGCTTGTCGTCTCTCTTGCTCAGAACTCCCGTAAGGCCCATGCAGCATCTTCCAACCCTGTGATGATCTTTGGATGCTTGAATACTACTAGGCATTTGGATATTCTTTTATTATTTTCCAACTGTTAATGGCTTACTGGTGTTTAGGAAATTAACTGTGCCCTGGAAATCTAAATAATATGATCAGTGAGCAATGTCACTTACCAATCACCAAGGGACCTGATTCAGTCATCTAAACAGTCATCCCGGCCCATCCGAGATGCCCTAAAACTCACTCTCCAGAAGAACAGAGGTGTCCTATAGAAACTGAGTCCTACCTGCTAGCTATGTACAAATGTCTTCGATACTGCAGAGAGAGAACATTTCATAACATTGGTCATGTTGCAGTGACGGGAACAATTACAAAAATACACTTTTTGTATTTCAGTGGATCCTCTTTGGTTGTGTA
This sequence comes from Rhinoptilus africanus, assembly GCA_013400135.1. Taxonomy (NCBI): domain Eukaryota; kingdom Metazoa; phylum Chordata; class Aves; order Charadriiformes; family Glareolidae; genus Rhinoptilus; species Rhinoptilus africanus. The sequence continues at coordinate 94,466 of VXBO01005451.1, read as the reverse complement.
AAACTGACATTCTTCTTCCAATAAATTGTTTTAATGAAAAGAAAGGCACATATTCTAATAGTATACCCATGCAGAAATACATACAGAGGAGTATCAATACAGGATTAACAAGGCTTGTAGAAGAGATTATCTCATTCGAGTAATACTGTAAAAATAAAGACCTTCTGTTTTGTTAGGAAAAATTAGGTTCTGATGGCAGCAAGCCCTAGAAGTCTGACTATACTAGCACTAGTAGAAATAAAACCTAACTGGTTGCAATTTGTCAATGTGAGATGTGCTTCAGTAAAACAAATAAATGAATGAAGTTTAAACCTAGATCTAAATTTGATTTTTAAGAAGGAGCAGTCACGAGGATGTAGAATAATATATTAGAACTGAAATCTGTCAGTACAGTTTCTGATTTTTTTACAGAATTTTAAATCGAAAATATAAGCGTTGCTATTAATTTCTTTTAGAATGCTTTGCTTTTTGAGTATCTTGAGTATTCAGGAAGCTTCCTAGGGCCACTTCACTCAAACAGTGCCATCTAGGGTCAGGGAGATGTCAGTATTATGCCTAATGAGATGCATACATTGAAGCATGTAACACAACATAACAGTACTCTTGATTTTAGTCAAAGTTTTATGGATTTGATAAATGTTATCTTTTTAGGACAACTTTTTATCTACCACATCGTCACTGGTGCTGTCTACCCTGGTGTTCCTCATTCACAAGATATATAACATTTTAAATTGGACATGTCTATAAATCTATTTCTGGAATACAGTTTTATTGTTAAAACCACTAAATATTCACCCTTGATGCATATGGTAATTTTAACACAGTTTCAGTGCTTGGAATTCCTCTGGGGAAGATTTTGCCTGTGAGGGAAATCTTCATTTCATACTTGACAGATTATTTTTTTTCCTTATATTTTGATTGCTGCTGCTTCTGTTTTAATAGCAATAATAACAAAAATAATAATAAAAAAAGAAAAATAGTAATAAAACTGCCTTTTGGCAGAAATGTCAGAGAAAAGATATCATCAATGATGCACCTTTAGAATTGAAATACTGACAAGGTGACAGAAGAAAGCAAACACTGTCGCAACATGCTCTGTACCTGCTTTTTAGCTGAGTAGAAAACTACAGCATGGTGGAATATGTCTGATTCCATTACATTTCAATGGAATTAAAACAATTACAGTAAATAATCATACAAATAGGTATTTAGACAGTTTTAGACATATAGATTGCCACAATTTACATATTGTTTTAGGCTTGTTGCATCATTTCTGTAAGCAAGAATGTGGGAAAAGTAGTATGTCAAAAAGGTCACATAGATTGCTAGTTGCCTTTCTACAGAAGGTAAGAACGATGTAAATAGTATGCATGTAGCCTTAGTCGTGTCTTTTGTAGAGACTATCAAGAGAAATTTGTTTGCATTTTCTTCTCCTAAAACCTTTTACCTTCGTGCATTTAAGGGGACAAGACAAAAGGGATCAAGCCAAACACACTTCATTATTTTTTGGAAGGCTGCTGTGCAGCCGTTTCTTCCTGACAAGGGCTATCTTTTCAGGAATGAGTAATGCAAACCAACAAAAGTTATTTTGTTAAGCAAAACAGGTGAAATTGAGGACCAAGAATCCCCACCACAGATATTCCAGTACTTTTTTATTTCTTTGGTCTGGCTGTAGGCTGGTTCTGAGCAGTGCAACATTCAATGCATTCCCAAAATTTGACAATGACACTCCAGATCTTGTTCTGGGCTCAAGGAACACACCATACAGATGGAGCTATGAATCTAGTTAGTCCAGTTAAAGTTTTAACAACCTAAAAGACCAAATTATCTAAATGATACAGGAAATCATCATTAATGGCAGAGTTTAAAGAGCTCTGCAAAGAACCCCATCCCTTTCCTCTGTCATTGTGCTCACCAGGAGGAGTCGGGTGCCCCCAGCAAGTGAGGGGCCCTCAGCCAGGGGTCCTGCTCATGGTTCTGGGAGTGCATCTCTACACGACTCTCCACGACCAGGCAGATGCCTCCCTGCCACTTGAAACAAAGGGCTGTTGTTCCCCCTACCACAAGGAGTGTCAGGCTGTTGCCCCTGGCCAGCAGAACTTGTGAGGCCAGCAGCAGCTCCTGCCCGAGTTACATGTATACCTGTACCACAAACCTTCCCATCCTTTTTTTTGGTGTAATTCAAAGAATAGATCCCATTCAAACTATGAGTATTCTGTTTCTCACAATTTTTGTGGCCTGCGGTTGAGTTATATATACTGCATAACCTTGGAAAAGCAAAGAAAAATAAACAAAACAAAACAAAACAAAACAAAATAAAATAAAATAAAATAAAATAAAAAAAAAAAAACAACAAAAAAACCCCAAACCCACAGCCTTCCCTCCATTTTCAAACAGTCCAAAGACAGATATTACACTGAGAAATAGTCTCCAATGGGTTAAAAATCAAGAGATGTGCATACAAATAAATGCTGCAGATCAGTAAACCTTTTAGGGGAGAAACACAGCCCTTATGTATGAAGTAGCAGTGCAAGAAAGAGCAGGGCTCTGACAATAATCAGACAAATCGATTTGCCGTGCTCCTCCTGGTGGATCCGCCTGGTTTGATACCTTTGGCACGTAGCGGCATTCCTCTCTAGCCTGCATATCCAACTGTGTTAACAAGATAAAAACCTGTTGGTGTTTCTTCCTGTTACTTATTAGGGCAGTAAAGGTGTCAGCTGATGTACGCTGTGGTTGAAAGACCATCTGTTCAGGAGTAAACAAGTCACTTGGACACTGGAATAAACATTGAGAAACTATTCCGTGTTACTGCTTCCGCAGTAATGTCCACCACACAAAATGCAGTTACAGTTTCAGACCTTTCAGAATAACGGGTTGGCAACAGCTTCTGATATCCTGAATTCACCTGCACAGAATCACATCCCAAAGCAATTGGGTGTTTTGTAAGAGGAATGCTGCTGATTTTGTTGGACAAACTCCTCTGCAGATGGTACATGTTTAGCTGCATTTATGCAGTTGATTGCCCCAGGATAGGTTTTGTGCCAGCACTTTTCCTCCCCGAGGATATGTTTTTATTTTAGTGTTTTTATTTTGCTGGGTAGCTCCTGGAAACTGGTGTTACTTATTCTCTGACCAAAGGCTTGGACAACTGATTTAGTTACAATGGTTTTTCTTGAGCACTGGGAAATGTAAGAGCTGTAAATAATTGATCTGGGTTATTGTGATGGTATTTTTTATAAATTTCAAACAGATAGAAAACAACTTTCCTGGTTTTACAGAGTTCTGCCATTTCAATTTTTTTTCTCTGTAAAATAAAACACCAAACTTGTAAAGTGTCTTGGAATTTCACAAATGTATATAAAATAATTATTGCTAATTAAAAAAAAAACCACAATGCCTTTAGGTAAAAGATAATCAATTATGTGTAATTCTGATCTTTTGCATAATGTGAACTACATGTCACAGAAGGAAATCATTTCAAATTGAGCAACCAAAATACTCCATTCCATTTCAAAAGGGAAGATATTGACATTGAAATGCTTCAGTTAAAGAAGTGATCAAAATAGTCATTTATCCCAAGACACATTGGCACAAGTCACTGTTTTCAAACTCCTTTTGTAATTTTATTTAGACTTGCATTTTAATCACAAACCACTTATTTTAAGTGTAAAACCTATCTTTACTTTGAGTATGCTAAACATACAATTTTTCCACCTATGTAAAGAGTATCTGTTTTAATAGACCATGGTTTGACTCATTACCATTTTTTTTTTCCTGACAGGCAAAAATCTCTACATCTAGTCTGGATTCAGATGAGATATATATTATTCACAAGAGTATAACATTGCTGGGATTCATGATAGGGCAGAACTATGGTTTGACTGTCTATGTTGCATATTCCCAATCTTCCTCTCCTTCTCCCTCCCAACCTCATTGTTACCTCTTAAACTTGTGGGCCTGTAACTGAAAGTGAAGACTTTTGTAGCCACAGAAGACATAATGGGACAACTAGTAACTTGAGTATTCAGTATATTTTTCTGCAATAACATTTTTTCATGTGTACGTGTTTGTAAAACTTATTCATTTTTAGCTTCCTATTAAAGTAGCTTTCTTTGGAAGAGGAGAAGAGGAAAGAAATTACTTTTCTTTTTTATTTTTTTTAAAACAAAGTATAAAAGTAGGCTCCTAGAAAGGAAATTATGGTATATTAGTAAAGTTCTTAAATTATTGCTGTAAAGACAGGAACTTATTCATAATCTTTTTATAAACCAATTGTTTTGTCCTTATTGTTTTCCTTGCTTTTTCCCATCTGAATACAGGGGCATTAGTTTATTAGTTTGGCAGATGGTCCTTCCCTATACATAGGCCATAAGGATAATGTGTGTCATTTCCAATTACACTGAGATAATGGGGAGAAATGCAGGAACGGTCTACATGCTTTTGTTTCACTAATTGCTAAAAAAAAAAATAAATTACAAATTAATGTTTGTTTGCAAATATAGAGGGCTGAGATTTCTCTAATCAGTTCAGGGACTTAGTCACACACCTTACTTTGAAAATCTGAGTCCTAAGTGCCATATTCTAAGTAATGACAAAGCACGTTTTTTTGATGCCTAGAACATGTTACCTCTGTATCATTCCTTTCCTTTCCAACTCCCTGTCCCCGCTTCACCGTCCCTTCACCTCACACTGTGCCTTCATACTCACAGTCCTCATAAATTCCTCTAATTCCTAAGGCTGCAGCTGCATCTAGAAAGTCAGAAGGAAGCTGCAGCTTGAACCAGCAAGTGGTGACAGTGGATCCTTTTAGCCAAGATACTACCTACAAGCACTACAATCTCCTGTTTCACTATGTGTTGTCACTGCTTGCTTTGTCTCCCTTAACAACTCAATTTTTTTTCCTTTCACCAAGACTTCTCACAGCTTTTCATTTAATACCCTGGTATTAATGGCAGTCTGTAGCTGCCAGAAGTGCAGGACAGGAGGGGAAAGAGGCTGTGGTAAGCCTGAAATCTTTATTTTCACAGAAGCAGAGATATCAAGAGGTAAAATATGCTCTTATACATGTTTCATTTCCATCTAAATTCTGTTTTAGATATCCCTTTCCTCTCTGCTACTTCTCCTATCTTATGTACACTTTTTGAAATGATAGAGTAGTAATTACTGAATCATCTGTCTTCACAGATAGAAACTTAAATAGGACTGCTCCCTGCCTCTTTTTCCTGCTTCTGAAATGGTCCGCAGAAAAAGAAGGGGAAGAAGGCAAAGGTCTTTTCCAGCAGTAATATTTTCCTGATTTTTTTTCCTCTCTTTTTTCAAAAGCCTAGAGACTCCTGTTCAGGAATTATGAGGATCAGAGAACAGGAAGATCTGAATTCTGATTTTAATGCTAAAAGTAATTTTTTTAATGATGAAAAATGTGTTTGTTTTTTAACTCAGTTTACCCATCTTTTAAGAAAAGTTAATAACTTATTTCTCAAATATCATTTCCATCTGTGACACCTCCTTCTTTCACAGCTTTTCCCTCCTGTGCTCCCTGTAGCTGTTTTTGTCTGCCCCAGTGGTGATAATTATATAAAAGAAGCAAGGATGGGAATAAGAGATGACAACTCTCAGGTTCATATTAGGAAACAGAAATAGTAAATTTCATTTCTGATGGTGATGAAACACAGAGTGTCAAAGCATCTTTGTTTCCAAATAATCTTTATATTTACTTAATGCATACTTAAGCAGGACACCTAGGCACACTAGATTCAATGCACTGTAAAACACCATAGACTGACAAAATGCTGAATAGTAACACTGTATGATAAAGTGTGTTCAAGCATTTCTAAAGGATACAGGAGCTTCCATTAACTTAATGGCTGTTCTAAGCTTGCAGTGGCAGAAATATGATCAAAAGTGAGCTAAATCCTTGCCATTGTAAATCTGTGTCACCCTATTGATATGGTTGTAACATCACACTTTACTACAGCAGTTGTAGTGATCATCGAGCCTGAAATGTCAAGAGTCCATTGAAAATAAAGTCAAACAGGGAATAAGCCAATGTGGAGCAAGTACCTTATCTTATTTCAGTTTTGTTTATTTGTTTGTTTACTTGGTTGGTTTTTGCATCTGTTTAAAGACTAACATTCTTTTAGAGATAGAGTCTTACCTCTAGTATTGAACAAAAAGCAAAAGGCAATATTACCCACAGCAACTGGAAATTACAGACTGCATTGAAGAAATATTGCATTGCAGATAGTATAAATTATAGGTGCTGCTAATTCTCTGTGACATTCACTCAGTGCTATGATAAATAGTGAACAAGTCCACATCTGCCAGAATTGGTATGTTCTCAACCGCTTAAGAACTTTGCATTTCATATCCAGTTCCAAATGTTTTAGATCAGTTACAGCATTTGAAATGGCACTCATCAAAGTGTATGCCATTAGGCTAATATACTTGGTCTTTCATTAAGGCTGTTAGAATAACAGTTCAAATTGAATATTCAGACATGGTTCCTGCACAACAGTTATGACTTAGAAACTATTTCTATATGAATAATGGCCCCCATGGCTCTCCTGAGTTGAATACCATGGGCCTACTGCAAGGCTCTCCCATGGCACTGAACCCAAACCTCACCATGGGGTCCACCAGTGACACCCTGCACCCCCACTACAGCCACAGTTCCACTTTCCACAGTTGCAGCCTGAACCCCTCCGCTGGGTCTCACTAATATTTAAGTTTTGTTGACTATTTTTAACACAGAGATATTTGTTTCTAATTCCTTCACATTATTTTTACTCTTACAGTACAGTAATTGTATAGCCTACTTCTTAAAAAAGTTACTCAAATGCATGCTTAAAACATGTATGTATTCTTGCTTCTCTTTCTGTAGAAAGCTGATGACATATTATTCTGAATTCTCAGCCATTTACTGAAATTATAAGACTCTACTTGCCAACACGTTAAAATAGCTGTGAAAAATAGATTGACTTGTCATGCAGTTTGGTCATGAGCCATTGGTGTGATTAAGGAAGGTCTATATGAGTTGTCAGAGATGTCCAAAGATTCCCACTTAGCCTTTTATGAAGTGATTTACAGCAGGTGAAGATCCGGTTCGGCACATGAAATCACAAACTGTGAGGTATATTTCTCATGTATTCTTATACCTTCAATCTTGCTTGGAACATGCACCTTCAGTATTTGCGTATGCACAGTCATCATTTAGCTAATGATAGTTCATCCAATAATTTATTTTTTTTAAAAAAAAGCAACTATGAGGTATATTAGCTAAGACAGCAAAGGCGTGATGTTATTTTAGATAGTGAAATATAAGAACAAAACTAAAACCACATTCCCCCCACTCCCTTCTTCTCAGAATCAACTTCACTTCCGACTCATCTACCTCCTATTCCTCCCCTGAATAGTGTAGGAAGGATGAGGAACGGGGGTCATGGTCAATTCATCACACGTTATCTCTGCTGCTCCTCCCCTGCTCCAGCATGGCAACCTTTCCACAGGATACAGTCCTTCACAAACTTCTCCAATGTGGGTCCTTCCCACGGGCTGCAGTTTTTCAAAAACTGCTTCAACATGGGTTCTTTCCATGGGGTAGAGTCCTTCAGGAACAGACTGCTCCAGTGTGGGTCCCCCATGGGTTCACAGATCCTGCCAGAAAATTTGCTCCAACCTGGGCTATGCATGGAGCCACAGCTTCCTCTGGGGACATGCACCTGCTCCTGAGTGGGTTCCTCCACAGGCTGCAGGTGGATATCTGCTCCACTGTGGACCTCCATGCGCTGCAGGGAGATAACCTTCTTCACCGTAGTCTTCACCATGGGCTGCAGGGAAAACTCTGCTCTAGCTCCTGAATCACCTCCTCCACCTCCTTCTTCACTGACCTTGGTGTCTGCAGCGCTGGTTCTCTCAAATTTTCCTACTCCTCTCTCCTGGCTTCTGTTGCACAGTAGTTTTTATCTTTTCTAAATGTGTTATCACAGAGAAGCTACCAACACTGTTGATTGGCTCAGCTTTGGCCAGCTGTGGGTCCATTTTGGAGCCAGCTGGATCTGGCTCTGTCTGACGTTGGGGCAACTTATGGTGTCTTCTCACAGAAGCCACCCCTGCAGCATCTGTGGTACCAAAAGCCTTTCCATACAATCGCAGTAGAATCAGAAAAAAAAAAAAAAATAACCTACACCAAAGTCAAAATAACATTATAACATCAGTGACAAAGGTGAACAAGTTAAACACACTCCAGCCCTTTTCCTTTCATCAAAATTAAAATAATAATAATATTAACCCACAATTATTCTTCTCTCTGGCAATCTTCCATCTATGTTTTGCATGTTATCTCCCCCAATTACTGCCTTCATCTCAAATTTTTCAGTTGCCCCACCTTGGGCACTGAAAAGGACTGTGATGGTTTGACCTTGGCTCGCCACTAGGTACCCACAAAGCTACTCTACCACTCCCCTCCTCACCCATACAGGGGAAGAAAATAAGATGAAAAGCTTGTGTGCTGAGATAAAGGCAGTTTAATGAAGGAAAACAAAGACCATATGTAGAAGCAAAGGAAAACCAAAGAATCTATTCTCTCTTCCCAACAGCAGGTGATGTCCAGCCACTTTCTGGGAAGTAGAGCCTCAGTACGAGTAGCAGTTGTTTCTGGAGACAAACGCCTTAATAACAAATACTTCCCTGCTCCTCCTTTCTCTTAGTTTTTATTGCTGTACATGATGTTATGTGATATGGAATATCTCTTTGGTTAGTTTGAGTCAGTAATCATGGCTATGTTCCCTCCCAACCTCTTACCCACCCCCAGCCTACTGGCCTTTGTAGCGGGGGTGGGGGGTTGTTGGAGAGACAGCCTTGATGCTGCATGAGCACTGCTCAGGAATAGCCAAAACACTGATGTGATATCAATACCGCTCTGACTGCAAATACAAAGCACAGCACTATGAAAATTGCTATGGGGAAAGTTAATTCCATCCCAGCCAGATCCTATACACCAGCACTTCGGTTACAGCAAAGAGGATGTTTGATTTAAACCATTGTCTAGTCTTCCTATTCAGACAAGACATTATGCTGAAAAGGAGCTGAAGTTGGGCTGAAAGAAGATAAAAAGAAAAAAAAAAATTAGTTTCACTTACTGTTGTAGCATTTGACATGGAAAAAGGAATCCTTGTCTGTATTTCTAAGAATCCTTATGTATTATATTGTGTTGGACATTGAACAAAAGACACAGAAAATACTACATAAAAACACCAGAGTTTTCTGTAGGTCTTGTGCCAAGAATGTATAGATATCAGGCTAGGTACAACTTTACCAAGTTGCTAAAAGAATAAGCGGATCTCGTATTAACAAAATAGCACAGTGGTATTGAACTCTTTTTGGTTAAAGTCCCTCAAAACACTTAATATCTTTAAATATCTGTTAAAATTATTTAAAATATTTAAATCTTGTGTGAGAGGGAATGTATTTTCATGAGGAGCAGCTGAAGGAACTGAGAACGTTTAGTCTGGAGAAAAGGAAGCTGAGGGGAGACCTTATTGCTCTCTACAACTACCTGAAAGGAGGTTGTAGTGAGGTGGGGGTTGGTCTTTTCTCCCAAGTAGCAAGTGGTAGAACAAGGGAAAATGGCCTCAATTTGCACTGGGGAAAGTTTAGATTAAAACCATTGTCTAGTCTTCCTACTCAGACAAGACATTATGCTGAAAAGGAGCTGAAGTTGGGCTGAAAGAAGATATTAGGAAAAAATTCTTCACTGAATGGGCTATCAAACATCGGAACAGGTTGTACAGGGAAGTGGTTGAATCACCACCTCTGGAAGTATTTAAAAGACAGGTAGATATGGTGCTTAGGGACATGGCTTAGTGATGCTTTTGGCAGTGTTAGGTTAATGGTTGGACTCAATGATCTGAAAGGTCTTTTCCATCCTAGACAATTCTATGATTCTATTAAATCTACTTTTAACATTAAAACATTCCACCTCCATTTTTATATTTCTAGTACAAAAAAAACCCCACTTGCGATTAAAAGAAAAAGTTAATAATATGCATTAATGAAATCACAAGGTTTGATTTCTTCCTCTATCAGACAAGACGCTTCAGCTTTTAGCCTGGTACATCTCAGTGGTAGTTCTAATATTACAATCAAGCTCTGTGACGAGCCTTCTTGAGTAAAGGGAATCAGTGACAGTTCCTTTCTCTGATTAATGTTTGAAATACTGATTAGGTATGCAGTACTGGATTTTTAAAAGCACCTACAAGTATTATACAGATATGTAACCATTTGTATGGTAATAATCTCATCATTCATCCGTCCCATCTTCTTAATAATCTTCCATGTTTTTTCCCTACCTCCTGCTCTTGGAATTTTGAGCAGTCTGTACACAGATGTTCCAAGTATATGCTAAAGTTTTTTTTCTGACTCTTTACGATCTCCAAAGGCATCAACCAGTCATAAAAGATTTCTGCAGTCTTTTAGTCTTTTTTTTTTTTAATTAATATATTTATTTCCAGAAATGTATCTTAACATACAAAGTAAGTGTCCTTCGTTTCTGAGTTTCTATTCTTCCACTACCTATTCAGTGCCCATGTCATAACTGAATGTCTTTTCTAGCAAGCTGTTTGATATGATAATCATGTCTTCGTGGAGCAAAAATTAGCATTAGACTTCCATGGAACCATGGTGGAAGTATTAAGCAGTAACCTTATTTATCACTTAATTAATTATAAATATTGGGCTACTCATGACTCCTTCTTGTCTACCCTCAGTTACCTCTCTGAACAAATTCCTTACCATTTTCCAATTTATTTTGTGGGTTTTTTTGATTTATCACTATGATTTTGTTTATAACATTCTTAGAATTCACAGCAGTATTTTCAGCTGTATTTACCACAATGTTGTATGCAAAATAATTTTTCATTGCTAGTTTTATGAGGAATATTACTACTTACGTGGTGCAGGCCCGGCTGTAAATTCATAGTCAAGTTTCCAGCAAACTGTCACCTCTTATTCTCCTTTAGTCTTCATGTTCTCCAGTTTTGCTCTTTTAATTGAATGCCAGTGCTTCAAATAAAGATTCAGTTATCATTCAGGACTTTTTCTCTCCAGTGCAATAAGTAATTCTTTCTAACTTGTGGATTTGTATTATTTTTGCGTCTTAGCTAGTGTTTTCACTATCTCTCAATATAGAAAAAAGAACTAAATGTTTTCCTAATTTGCTTTCCTAAAATATAAAGATATTAAATAATCCTAAATAAAATATATATTCCTTGACTGTACCACCAGGTGAATCTTAGTTAAATACATGTATGCTTTCTTTATAAATGTTTAATTTTGAGTTTCTGTGACAGAACAATATGCAAATGAATCTGTTTGTCTTTTAAGGTTAATATTTCAAGATAGCATCAAATAATTTACCAGGAATTATTTTCTTTTTCAAACACACATTGAAAAGTTTTGTAATTATATTCAAAATGTTACACAGTATTTGAAATTATGCTTCATTTAAAAAAGCCACATAAAACTGGAGAGCTTAACCGTGTCCTTATAACGTCCAGCAAAGCAAACCATTTATATTCAGGTTGACTAGAAATGTAAAGGGAATTCTTCCTTTTTCAAATTTGAATTCTTTTACCTTCCCTTTTTAAAAGAACATTTCACAGTATATATCACACAATCTGAATAATCTACAACACTTATCTTGCTTCTCTCAATTTGAGAAATAATCAGCAACAATCTTTCAAGTCTAATTCAAAATGTGCAGGCCATACATTTAAGTCTAACTTGTTTTGTTGTAGCTTTACATACATAAACGTATGTTTTCCAATAAATATTTTCTTAGGATGAAAAGACCTCAGTAAATTTCCTTGTCTGTTTGGACACTGTTATGGAAAAAAAATTGCCATTCATTTTATCTTTCCACTATTTTTAACCCAGACAAACTGTTAATGTTTTCAGCAGTAAGATTGGTTGAGTGGTAAGTTCTAGAAACAGTTTAGATGAAAAACTAGGCTTTTCATTTTGGTTTTATTAATATCTGCTTTAGTCATTGCTTTTCAGTTTACAACCTATAATAAATTCAGTAATGTCTTTCAAGCACAAAAGAAAGGATATCAAAATTGTAAGTAGTTATAACATTTAGCATTTTTTGTGACATACAGGCATTGTACTGCTCACTGTCAAACAGCAGACAATAACAAGATAAATGCCTGAGGCAAATATTCCTTGAAGGCAATCAAAAGCTCTGCATTATCTGGAAAAGCAATGTATGTCTGAGAGGCAGAAAATGCTCCACTGTTTTTTCAGCATCAAGGTACTTCACGTTTTCATGTTGTGTAACACTATGTGACAGAAGGAAACATGCGCTTACTATAAAATCCCTGCTTCCAAATAATCTCAAAATATTGCACATTATAGCTCCAAATCCAATACAGTGATGTATAATGCTGAAATACAACAAATTAAACTAGAATGAGACATAGCATTATAAACGTTAGCTAGTTTCACATTTGCAAGACAGCCTAGGTCTCCAGGTGTTGAAATTACCAGTGAGGAACATTCAGTGAACTTCTGATTATTCCTTTAGTCAAAGGCACGCTGTCTTCATAATACCTGCTGCTTTTTCTTGAACTACAGGAGGTGGGTATCTGAGCGATATTTATGAGTTAAAAAAGCAACATGACTTAATTCCCTCCTTTCTTTAAGACAGTTTAAAACAAAGAAACTTTAAATGTCACCATGAAGCAAGTTCAACTCAAACTTCAGTTTCAAACTTCAGCAATTCTTGAGAGTGTGCTTGGCAGTCTATAAGTGCTCATTGGAAAACACGGTAATAAATCCACTATCGCTTAATGAAGACCACCAGAAGGACTAGCACAAAACATTTTACCTCAAAGAGCAGAGGACCTGCAGATTTGCTTCAGGTTTATGCAGGATGTGAAAATAAGAAGGATCTTAGGCCAGCTCACAAATTTGATAATGATAACGACAATCTGCAGAGCACCTATAAAGATGGAAACAGACCAACTCTACCAGCAGATTCCTTGCCTTGCTTTGGAGATTTTATTTCTCCCTGACAAACTTCCCACCAAATAAAGCATGTAGATCACAAGTAGCATGGATCATAAATTGCTCACTATTATTTTAGATGACATAGCAAAAAAACCTTATTTGGATAATTATGAGATAACATTACCAAAGGCAGAAGGGACCACCGAGTCCCATCTATTTCAGAGTAAACCCACTTCTAACTAACAGTTAATAAGAGTATATCACTACTGTGGGAAGGTAAAAAGAGAAAGCCATTGTCCTAATCACTTTCAGGTTACTGAATTCAAGATTATTTCTGATTAAACATCAGATTTCTTTCCAAAGTCATGAAAATATATATGTTCAGTTCAGTTTATATATGGAGAACTGAAGAAATTACTTATCTAGTAGAGAGCGACGGACTGGCATAGAAACAGGTGACTAATATAACTTCATGCAATATGTGATAATAAGAAGATACACCACAAAGCAGCCACAGCACTATGAAAATCGTGCCACTGCAGCTCCAAGCTAGGTTGGTGAGAATAGCAGTTTAGCCAGGATATTTCTAACATCACATGTCTTTTCAGAGCAAAACATATTTCATTATTTAGTCACAGAGGAAAATTGTTCCCTTTTTCTCCATCTAATGCCATAACTCTGGAAACATATCTATTCACAGTCCTTCAATAGGAAAGCGAGAGGCTGAGCCCAGAGCTCTTTGCTGCTCTGGGGCATTTGTGTATCAAGCGTGTTATCTCCATCTCTTAAACAAGTAAAATAAAAAGCCCTGCTGTGTTAAGGTACGTAAGTTACAGCTATAATATACAGTATACAGCTATACTCAGGATTAAAGAATAAATTTATTTTTGAAATTTAGATGGAAGATCACTTGATTTTAGTCTACTTCAGGTTTCCTACCACCAATTGCTGTTGGGCTATTTGTTTAATGGTTAATCTAGTAGCATGATTTCTATATGCTTACAGGAGTTTACATAGTTGGTGGAAGTTTCCAGTTCCTCAGAGTACTATCAATAATATTGCAGCAGATTTTATCGGTATTCTAAGAACAAAACATCTGACTTGGCAATATAACTCTTCCATGCACATGGGTGTTGATGTTGTCTATACCACCATCTGAAGCTACTTCTAAACCTTTTTCCTTTTGAAAAAGAAAAGAGCAAGAATGAAAAACAAGCATATGATAACATTTTCCTATGCTTCATGGTTTTGAAACTGACACACCAGAAGGGTTTTTAAAATTCACAGTAATTAGAACTTTTCATCCAAAGTACATGCCAGTGAGAGCTGATCCAAACCCCAGTTTAACATCTGGAAAACAGGAAAAAAAAAAACAAAAAAACCCAAACAAGCACAAAAACCAACTCAAAACCATAAAAAAGCACCAGTCACCAATTTCAAATAACACTTCAAAATAATGAAATCTTTGGTTATTTACAATAAATTTTCAGTCTGACAGCTGAGATCAATGAGTTTGCATGAAATGCTCTATTAAGGAAACAGTATATAAATAGAGAAAGTGTTCCAGTTCAGCAGGGAAATATAAATAGACAATTTGTAAATTGGGATAATTAATCACAAGGCTAATTTTGTAAGGGAGACTAGTTATCAAAACGTTAAAACAATGATGTTTTGCTTGTGATAAGTGTTATTCCTTGACAACTGAACTTTTAATTTAAACACTAATTTTGTGGATGTGTTTATCTTTCTCCATTTTTATAGATGGAATTTTAAGTTTTAGCTTAGGAATGCCACAGAAGTGAAGACAGCCAGAATAAGTCTGGGCTCTTATATGTATGACAATCAGAAGATAATTCAAATCTACAGAAATAAGTATATATTTATTTATATGTTTATATATGTGTGTAATATAAATAAATGTTAGGAACAGCAGTTGAACTATTAATAAACTAGAAAAAAGCTAAAAATATTGTCAAAGATTAATAAACTTTGGACATTATGAACTGGGACAGGAAAAAATAAAAATAAAAATAAAGAAGTAATACAAAAAGTAAAACATGGAGTAAAAGAAAAAATCCACCAGGCTAATATTCTCAGATCTGCTAATGGAAATGTAAAGGGATTGAGAGCAGGTAAAAACGTCTTTGAAATTTACAAAGTGAAAACGTAAATCAAAGACAGAAGTGATAATACCTTTTCCACTTTCCTGTACCTTTCCAAGAAAATAGTAAGGTTGTTCTTCAAGATAATGAATGTACTGTTCTTTTATTTTTGAGGATAAGGTACTAACAGTAGCTATTGCATTATTCAGAGTTATAAGCATTTTGGATGTCTTACTAAGTATTATATTATAAATTAGACCTTAGATTCATTGTGGCAAGTATGTTTTGCCATTTCAGTTCCGTTAATTTTCCACATAATTTAAAAGAATACATAAAATTATCCTATCTATCTATGTGACAAGATCTGCTAGTCTTGCTTTCCTGGGCCTGAGCAGTAACTGAGTGCCTGTCTTACTCTCTTCGAAGTGAGGTTTGTCACAGTTCAGTTCAGTCACAGATACAATGTCACCTACCTTAAGGTTACTTCTATCTGTGCTTATGCTCACAACCCATAGGTTTATTCTGGCAGCAAGACATCTTTGACTAACCCCATTTTATGAGGGAACCTTCTCTGGGCATAAAACCAAAATATACACCATTACAATAGCTCTATAGGGAATCCTCAGGAACTTAATGAGTCAGCTTTATGACTTCTTTGCATTGAACCATTACAAATTTGCTGTGGCGTGTCAGTGAATCTGATCCAAGAATTAATGTTACTGAATGTTTTTTTATGATTATTGCAGAGGTGAACTTCAATCTAGAATTAAAGGAGAGGTTTGGGGTGTTTTTTACTAGAATCAGATCCAAACAGGCAATTTTAAATTAAGATTTATAAACATTAATTCAAATAAAAGTAGGTGGAACTTGCATGACATTCTGTCACTATAAGTATAAAAATATTTAATCTCTTTGGGTTCATGCTGCAACATTTGTATTAGAAATGGAATCTGTAAATATTTTTAATGTCATTACCTCCTCCTGATTTCAGTAAGAAATGAGTTTACTCAGTATACCACAAGTATGGGACTTCCATTATTCTGTAATGTTGTTAAAGTTTGCCATAGTTTAACCCCACCAGCCAACGACTAGGATCAAATAGCTGCTTGCTTACTCCACGCTCCCTCAGTGGGGTAGGGAGAAGAGGGAGAAAAGGAGGGGGAAAAAACCTCATGGGTTGAGACAAAGACAGTTTAATAGAACAGTAACAAAAGATACTACTACTACTAATAATAATATTGGTAAAATAATATAGAAACCAAAGTGATGTAACACAAGTTGCTCTCACCACTTGGTGATCTGTTGCCCAGCCTGTCCCTAACAGCAGTCTCAGATTCCTTTCCCCTGACCAACCCCCATTTATGTACTGAGTATGACATTTATGGTATGGAATATTCCTTTGGCCAATGCATCCTGTTTGTGCTCCCTCTCAGCTTTTATGGGAAGCTAAAGAAGTCCTTGACTAATTACTTAGCAACAACTAAAACAATACATGTTATCAACATTATTCTCATACTAAATCCAAACCATAGCAGTTACTAGAAAGAAAATTAATGCCATCCCAGCTGAAATCAGGACAAAGTTTTTGACTCAGTTTAAAGTGTCTGTTAAAGCTGTAAAACTGTTAATTAGTGTATTTGTTGAATTCAACTTTGGGTGTAAGGAACTCTTTTTTATTTTACTCCAGTATGAATATTTTTTCTACTCTAATCTACATTGAGTAGATGATTCTTTACTTCAATTTCCTATTTTAGTGAGAAGATAATTCTTTTACTTACTAAGGTGAAGTGTCCTTAACATTTGTACTCAAAGCCAGTGTTTCCGTAAGTGTATTGTATTCAGTGTTTTATTAGTTTTCCTGACAGTTTGGAGACAGGGCCTCCTAATGTGGCATCAGTACATAATGTGAGCTTTTTCTGCAGAAGTTCATTCTTATTTGGAAGACATATCACATTATGATAAATGGCATCCACAATATTATAGATAAACATTACTAAAAGGGTACATAATGTTCAAGTGTCATTGAAAGAGATGGGGAGAGCTAGCATTAGTTTTTCCAATGTAACAGCTTTTGTTTGAATACATTTGGTGAGGTTTGTATTGTATTGTGAAATACCAGCACTTTAATTTTTTAAAAAAAGTTTATTTGTTTTCATCTTCTTGTTTTTAAACTTATTTCATAAGAGATTACATTCAGCAAAAACACTTGAATACAGAGAGAGCATATTGACCTTTGACTTTAAAACACTAAAGAAATTGATTTTCAAAGCAGTGCTGTTACCCTTCTGATTGTTCTTTTCAACATACTATAATATACTGCTTAATACTGTTGCTCAAAAATTAAAGTGTATCCCTTGTAGTTCTTGGACTTTGTAGGGGTCCATTTTCTTTTTGTATTTGAGTTAAAGCCAGATTGTTGAACTAGTTCACAGTATTTTGGAGAAAAGGGAGAGATAGCTTTATGCAAGAATTTATGCTAACTGCTCTGTTGAAATAATGACCATAGCATTGAAAACTAAGGAAAATTCATCCACTCTGTAACTCATTTGTAGCTTGCTTTATAATAATAGCACACAATAAGTGCTCACAGACACACAGGTCAAGTAGTCATGTAGGTATGTTGCCCTTCATGAGCACAACCATGCACGCAGCCAGGGCATGGAGGGAAGTCAATATTCCCCCCTGCTAGGCAATTCTGAGTCCACATCTCAATTACTGTGATCAGTTTTGGTTTTGCCCATATAAGAGAGAGTCAAAGGGACCAAGGCAGAGGGGCATTAAAATGGGTAAAGCAAGTACAAAATAGGCTAAGATAGGGGGGGTTATTTANCTATTCTTCACAATGAGAGTGGCTAAGCACTGAAACAAGTTGTCCATAGAAGATGCGGAATCTCCATACTAAGAAATTCTTTGGATAAAGTCCTGAACAATCCAATGTCATTTTGAGGATAGACCTACAGCTGAGCAGAAGGCTGAACTAGGTGACCTACAGATATCTCTTTCAGCCTACATTTTTCTATGATTATGTGAATTGTTGTGTTACAGTGCTTTAAGGACATAAAAACCGTCAGATTTACAAAACTGCAGCCTTCTGGGGCAGAAAATGAACTAAACTAATTTGCATCATTCATTAAACCTGAATGTGGAGTTGTCATACTAAAATACCCTTAAGGTTGACATTCTGTGAAAAATATAGAAAATTACTAATTAACTTAGTGCAAAAATCTGCAAAGCAGTTCCTTCTTATATGTAATATAGCATTTTCATTGTCTTTTCCTTGCATCCCTCGTGTCAAATAAAATAGATTTGAAGATTTTGTTTGCCCATCTGTCAACAAGCCTAGTAAGTGGACATTCAGAAGAAATGGAATTGTTATTTCAAGTCAAGCTAAGAAGATGTTTTGTGAAACCTTCATTAATATTTTTTTTTTTCATGAGCAGAGTAGAGCATCTCTTCTAATACAATGGCTTTTAGTCAATCTTATTTATATTGCCAAATTGTGAGTTATTTGAGGGAAAGGTATTTGCACAATAGGAAAATAACAGCTGAACTGAATAAAGAATACATACTAGAAAGAGATTTCTCAATAATTTTGTCAAGTGGTAGTTTTAGCACTAGTTTTTCCACTTTGTATCTCTACAGTATCAAAATATCTGTTATTATTAAGTTTATTTTAAATTGCATATAGCTGGAGGAGGAAAAGGATTTAAATATGGAACATGGTTTTTGAACTTGCCTGAGCTTTTTTTACTACCTTAGAGGCATCTCAATCAGCTTGAGGAATGACTGGAGCTGGAAATTTCTAATTGTTTTTTTATAGTTTTACAGAACATTTGCATTTTGAATTCTACATATTGTATGTCTCACAGTGAAAAATGCACCTATACACGCAGGCTCACTTTTAACTGAAATTTTTGCAATAACGCTAGCAATTTATTTTCAGAACTTGTGGGTGTCTAAGTGACTACCTCAAGTATAGCTGACTCTCCTCCACTGAACTCCATGACTTTGCCACAAAGTTGTAATTTGCACCTAGTGGTTGAAAAAGCCACCATAGTGATACCATGCTCTGCTGCATCTCTCTGACATATATTTCGTGTGGTTAAGAAGCATTGGTGAGAGTAAAAGATCAAAGACCTTTGTCATGGAGCAGCTGGTAGCAGTCATATACTACTTGCCTTCTATTCCTGCTTAATATCCAAAACACTCTGTGATACTTCCTCTAGGAAGCCACTGCTGAGACATAATCTCAAAGTATTGGAAACTGTATATGCAGCTTTTCTAGCACATTGGTAGTTACACTTTAGCAAGAAAGAAGAAAGAAGAGGAAGAAAAAGAGGCTGTTCTGATAAGACATATAGTACATATGGATTTCTTTTTATGATAATGTAATATTTATATTAATGTTCAGGTTTTACCAATATGTGCCTAAAATCCTAGGATTTTTTTCCCCTGTGTTGCAGGAATAGGTTTTTGCTAGCTCTGGAGTAACAAGAGGTTGGGTATCAAAGACATGAAGTGAACTACAGGGACTAGATCAAATTGACCTGTACAGTAATGTGACCTGCTAATGATATTGTTGGGAAAAAGGGAGGAATCAGGAGACAAGAAGGAAACAGTCAAAAGAGAATAGATGGGAGGAGCTGCTCTTTGCCTGTCACTAGGAGGACAAGTCCTCTACTTATCTATTGCCAGATTATCTACTACCGATTGCTTACTCATTATTGATTGTCACTGATCCCAGTGACAGGACAAGAGGTAATGGGCAAAAACTTGAGTATAGGAAGTTCCACCTAAACATGCGAACGAACTTCTTTACCTTAAGGGTGGCAGAGCACTGGAACAGGCTGCCCAGGGAGGTGGTGGAGTCTCCATCTCTGGAGACATTCAAAACCCGCCTGGACACGTTCTTGTGCCACCTGCTCTAAGGCGGCCTTGCTCTGTCTGGGTGACCCTCCCTGCTGGGACTAGATGATCTCCAGAGGTCCCTTCCAGCCCCTATCATTCTATGATTCTGTGTGATTCTGTGATTAAAGAGGAAGCTAGAAACTGAAGTGGGCATTTTAGACCAGCAATAGGGTGCCAAAAGTATTTGTGGAAGGCGTGTTATACGGAAGGTTGCTTTCCAGACAGATGCAAAAGAAACCTCTGTGTTCAAATTGAAATGATTTAGTGTCTAAAGGCTGCTGATACTGCTTTGGGATAACCTGAAGTTCTCCTTTCATAAAATTTGCCAGTGTGGCCGCCTCTTAATAGTATCTGCCAAATTGTGACACTGTTTTGACTGGGATAAAATTTTTGGTGATCTATAGAGAGGCTGCTGGAGTGTTTCACAGGGACAGACTGTTTGTTGTACATGGTTTAAATCAAATCGGGCCTTAAAGTAGTTTATTGATTTATTAATGACACTCATCTGCCAATCAGTGAACCATACATTCAGGATCAACATCAGCAATAAAGTAGATATCAGACACTTACAAAATGTCAGTGAACTCACACATTTCTAAATACATTTTTATAACTAATGTCAAAGGATTCTAATTCCCACACACAGCCACAGTTACATGCACGCACTCCCCCCTCCACAGAATATTTGGATGAACATCCTGCTTTCTCGTGAGTGTGAGCTCCCCTAGTTACTTGCACCTTTTCTGGAAGATACAGGTGCTCTTGCTCCATACCGATCCAGCTCCCTAAAACCTGATAATGCACATGATGGGAGAGAAAGTCTCCCATGAGTTACATGAGTTGGGATCCCTACTTGTGTTGCATCTTTCATTTTGAGACTTCTAGCTGAATGCAGTCTACTTACACAGTCTGATTGAGAGGCAGCTCTGACTGTTCTTGTTGGAGGTCCTGCTGCTTCGGGGCACCTGATAGCACTGTCAGCCGTATGTGGACTAATGTGTTATTCTCTTCTCTATCCCCTATCACAAACTTCTGTGCTTTATTTATATTAATTTTCAAGCTGACTCCTCTGTTGCAAAAAAACCTCTATGTAATTCCCTGGTTACTGTTTAATTTCTCTTATGGCTGCTTTCCTCTTTAATATAAACGATATTGGGAAAATGACTTCTCAGACAGGTCACTGTGTTGTTCCATTCAGAGCACTAAAATTGAGTGCCTGTTACTTCCTTTAGCAAGCTGTTGCAAAACTCTTCTTTACCTCAGATGAAGGTGGTATTATAAACAAATTATTTCTGTACAGATTTCTACCTTCTTTACTTGCCATGGAAGAAAATTAAGGGACAGCTTTTAATATGTAGAAAAAAGTAAGCTTTGGCCAGTTCTGCTTTCTTTTTACACTGGTACAAAGGAAAATATGGGGAGACTACAAACCTAGTGGGGAAAAAACTCAACACAACCAAAGCAACAACAACAAAACCAACACACTTACACACTAACACACACACACACAGTATAAGTAATGTGGATTAAAACCCAAATGCTGTGGGAATATCTTTCATTTCACTGCTGTGTTGAGAGACAGCAATTAAACTGAATGAAAAAGACCTGCTTATGAATCTTTTGCAAAGCTCTGAAAAATTAAGGTAGCTTTTCATAGTGCTGGTAAAGGTTGTGGTCATATCACTGTAAATTAGACATTAGAAAATCCTATGAAATGTTGTAAAGATTGGAATCAGCTTTGTCAGATGCTAGCTGTTAGAAGAAAATATATTCTCCTGGACCTGGCATCCCAAAAGAGGTGAAGATGCTGCACCTCTGTGCCCCTAGGTCCAGTCAGTAGCAAGTCTGAAGATGTAGCCCCTGTAGGCACAGGCACACGGAGAACACATATACACCACTTGTATACACATACACAGAGCCAGCCGCACAGATCACAGACAGACACACACAGCACTCAGAAGAACAGGCAGCACCAGCAAGCTCATCCTGCTCCCCTCTGTCTAAGCTGGATAGAGGTCCATTAGTAAGAATATATATTTATTCACACACACCAACATCCAGAACTCTCTGTGACCCCATCAGCCCAGTATCAAACCTCTCATGATCCTGCTTTTAGAGACACTGGCTCCCAAACCATTTCACCTACTCATAGGCTAGTTTGGTTTGCTTTTTTGCTAACGATCATACACTCACTCGTTTACCCACACTCTCTCCTGGTTCTGGCACCATGGACACACAGGCTTCTGACCCCTGGTCCTACCCTAGTGGCTGACACTTGGTTTCACTCTGATCTCTCCAGGTGCTCGCACCCAGACTAATGAGTATTCCAACCCTCATTCCCAGCCCAGCTACTGGCACTCAGATCTACATTTGTTTCAGTTCTTGCATCACAGATATGCAGTCCCTCCAACCCATGGTCTCATGCAGTCAGACACACCCACAGTGAATAGGAAGTCCCTCATGCAGCAAGAGTTAAGAATTTATAAAGAGATAGGACAGACGGTGCTGATCAGTCACAGAACATGGCCAAAAAAGTGTACTGAACAGCAAATTATTTATACATGGCCAGTCCTTTTTATGTTCTTACCACATTTTCCCACAGTTCTTCCTCCCCAAATCAGCTAAATCCATTCCTTTCCCTGCCTTTGTTGCTTCCTTTGATGGTGTACCTTCCTCTGAGTTCTTAATTTGTGCTCCTCTAGGCTTGTGGAGATAGACATTTTAAGGGCTGATTGCTCTCCTATGATGGGGATAGCAGCAACCAGGAAGACTACTATTTGGGTTCCTCCATCAGCCATTGTCTCTCTGTGCACCTTTGTAGTTGCAGAGATGATCTTTTATCAGAAAGCCTAATAAGTGTTATAACAAGACACTGGCAGGTAGGGTTCTCACACATTGATACCTATGTGAAAACAATTTTTCTCATTTGGCATCATATTCAATGGGGTCTCAATTCGTCTGTGTGAACACTGACATCTAATGCTATTTGAGTTGTCCTCTGATCCTGCCTGCCATCCAGCTGCCAGTCCAAAAGAAGTCCCTGGATTTTGTGTCATGCTTGCCAGCACCATACTGTCTGACCTCAGTGCCTGGGAAGGTCATGGAACAGATCATCCTCAGTGCCATGACACGGCACATGCAGGAGAAGAGGGGGATCAGGCCCAGTCAGCATGGGTTCATGAAAGGCAGGTCATGCCTGTCAAACCTGATCTCCT